>VXAV01004452.1:218940-238708 GCA_013399715.1 Alectura lathami
ACATTTCAAATTTCAAATAGGAGTATTAACTCTTGGTTTAATGTGTAATTTAACTTCAGCTCTTCGTAAGATGTGGAAATTTTGTTCCCTTTTGAATCAGTAATCAAAATCAGTATTCTGGACAGAACTGTCTGAAATGGCATGGATGTCGTGGCATTTGCATATGAAATCAGTTTTAAGCAGCTGCTCAAAAGCTGTATGGTATCCCAAGCATAGCTAGAGTAGGGAGAGTAGGAGATGCCATGTCTGCTGCCCTGTGCCTAGGGAAATATTCTGTTAGACAACATGTAGTGTGGATGCAGTGCCAGATTTAGGTGTCTAAACTGAGTATTGTGTATGTTTGTATCTTTATGGGATCTGCATGTCTGCTGCACAGTCATGGTAGAAAACCAGTCAGTAGCAGTCAGTGGAGATGAGAGTGCTTCAGTTCACCCTTAGACAACAAGAGCTGGACAGCTGGACAGGTTTTGTGAATCTTCTGAATGAGAGTGGGGATCTTGCTTGCACCTAGCTAGCTCTCCAAATGTAGACATCTTTAACTGGAGCACGGTCTCAACATAGCAAAAAGTGGCAGATAAACACTGTAATGGTGAGTGTTGGTTGAGCTAGTCTTCGTTGCTTTATGTGAGTGGGGTTTTTTCCTAGTAAATTTCCCACTCTCACTTAATTAGAGTGAGATCAGAGTGAGCCTGTGGGCATTGTATGACCTGGGGCATGAATCTCATCTCTGTGAGATTTCTTCCTATTCTAATCTGGCTAATGAGGCAGTTAGATTGAGAACATCATGTTTTCTGAAGTGGCTTGTAACCCCTAGTTTAATGCTTGTCAGAGATGATTGTCACTCAGAGCTGAGGGTATAGTGATGGTTGAAGATGTTTTTGCTTCTGCCTTTGATTTACCACAGAGTAGAGATTAACTGCTGTTATATTATAGCCTTTTTATTGTATTTCCTGTTGAGAAAGGACACACCAGAAAGGCATAGGGTGATTTCTTGGTGACACCTTTGCCAGCTCGCCAAAGTACATGGGCATGCCTTAGCATAAGGGAAGGCGGTAGGTTCTGGATACACTGAAAGGCTATTGCTTTGGTGAGAGATAAACCAAGCCAAACTTCTTCCTGCTTTTCTTCTGAAAAGGCTTCTATTCATTCTGATTTCCAGCTAGTCTGCCAAATCCTGCTATTCCAGACAATTCTCTTTTTAGTCACTTGGGAGTGCATACAATTGCAATAGCGGAGGTAGTTTACCCAACTTCAGGTTTTCATCGTTTGTGTGGTGTTTCTTTTCTTACTGCTATCAAGATTTTTTGTATTAGCCAATTGTACCCTATTCAGCCCCAGGAAGATGTAGTTATTGTAGGTCTTACTGACCTCTTGAATTTCTTTTCAAATAAATGTCAATAACTGTTCTTTGTTTTAGTGATAATGATATATTTTAGTGTTAAAAGATCAGATCCAATCTCCATCAAGACTAAGGAATTATTCCATGGATTTGAGGAAACTACAGATTTGTTTGGTACAAACTCAGGTGACTATGCTATTGTCAGCACCAGGGTGACTATGAAGATTCCTACTATTTTAATGTTAAATATTGTTTTGGAGCTTCACCTCAGTCCTGGCTCTAGTGTTTTCCTTTGGTCTGCCTTCCCCCTCTCATCTTTTTCTTCTGGATGGATGTGAGCCATGTTTTTTCTGTGTATGGAGGGAGAGGCACGTGGCAGTCGAAGGGTGGGGTTGCTGACAAGCAGCTGAAGACTGTGGCTGGAGACAGGGCTGGGGATCTGTTGATGAGACTTGTTTAAATGCTGGGGGTGCAAGAAAGGGGAGTGTGCTGAAGAAGCTGGGAGATGTTCTGACCTGTGGGAAGAAGCAGGAACTTTGGGATTTATGTTGTTTTAATTGATGTTTCAGATACAAATTGTGCATGACAAAAATAACGCGTATGTGCCTCTCTTTCGGATTGAATACAATACGCATGTTGTAATGGAGGGATTCAGGGAGAGTGATTTAATCCCTTGGTACAAACAAGCAGGTGTATATGGGTCAAAGACTGCATCATGGGGTAGAAATGTTTTATATTTGCCTTTTGCTTTTGGAGGTTCAGTGTGCTTTAAACGCAGAGTTGGGAAATCATAGTCATTTACTATACTGCATGGAGTTAAAAGGACAAACAGGCTGCAGGGAATACAGACTTCAAATAACATACTCAGATAATGCAGCATTTTTCGAAGGTCAAAGAAATGTAGAGTCCAGATTAAACACTCTGCAATATGTAAATGCCACGCCACGTATGTTAGAGTTGCGCTTGAGTGCTGCAGGGGTGGAAAGCCCGTGTCTGCATCCCATTTGGGATGGAATATTGTTTGTTGCAGTAAACCAATTGCCTAGCCCAATTGTTTCAGTGATGAGCTGATCAATATCCCATTACTGGGTGTAACAGTTGCTGCAGGAAGTGCACAGAAGATTTTAATGCATGAATTATGCATGCTGTGCTCATTCTTTAGTCTCAGAGCAGAGTGGCAGAGATTGTAAAGATGACTGGGATAGTTTCTTGCATAAAGTGACTGCAGTGAAATGCTTCATATTTCCATGCACACAAGCAGCATTGAGTGGGACGGCCTATTTACGAAGATATAAATCCCTGAGCTTACAGCACAGAATGCTCGATTTGAAAGCATTGCAGCCATGTACAGAGACAGTTTTCCTGCTGCCTAACCTGCTTTCTGCCGACGGTTGGCTGAGGGATGCTAACGGCTGTGCTCTGCTCTGAGGTCACAGCTTGAAGTCTTTTTTTTTTTTTTTTTTCAAATTTGCTTTCTGCCGCAGGAGAGGATCTGTGAAGTTTATTGGTGCAACCATCCCTGTATTTTTTCAGAGATACAAACTTGGAATAGTTATTATGAACAAAAGGACAAGAAAGAATTCACCACCTAAGGTAAAACCTGGTATTTTTTCTTTGTAGATCTGAGTGCAGAGAGGGAATATGCTGAGGCAGGATTATGATGATGCAGTGTGGTTACATTGACTCAGATGTCTGTGCTGGAATGCAGCGTCAGGTTTCTCGGATGGATATGGCTGCATGGATCCTGCCAGCGTGGGTGTTGTAAAATGGTTGTTTAAGTATTGCTGAGAATAAATGCTGCTACACATTCTGAATCCTGCAGTTTGTTCAGGAGTGTGCATTTCTGATCAATTTTTATCTGATATAGATGACTGCATTGTGGGGAGGGGCAGGACAGTCACTGAGCTTAATCAATATAATAACATGATCTATTTCATTAGAGGTCCTAACCGAATAATGACAGTGGCGTTTTATTGACTTTTATTCCTCTGTTTGTAAATTCTCTGTAATATTTGCAAGCTACAGTGAAATGTTGTGTGGCAGACAAGGTCCCAGAATCTATTGCCTGACAGTCCTGTAAATAACTATGATCAAACTGTTACATTTTGGATAAAAGACTGGTCTGTCATACAGGGAAGTGACAAACCTGTCCTTACTGTCCTTCAGAAAACTGGGTACTGTCTGAGAGTTTACAGAAAGAGGCAGATACTTCTAATCATCATGTCATTTGCTAGAAATAAGAAAAAAAAAAAAAAAAAAAAAGTGAGAGAGAGATTTTAAAAGCATTTCTATTATTTTCATTTGCACATTTGGCAGTTTAGGATATATTCAAGAAAATTGTTGTCTAACCAATGTAGGTTTACAGTAAAGATATCACCGTTTAAAAGAAGAGCAATTAAATTACATAATTTTTGCTTGTTAATGATTTAACACAATCAATGCTTAAAAATTTATGTATCATTAATATTTTGTGTATATTTTTTTTTCATATTTTCAAACACTGTATTTTGGATAATACAGTAGAAATGCTTTATATTCTGTGTTCAGCAACTTGAGGATGTATCCATGATTTCAAATAGACTTATTGTCACAGAGCATTGAGGAGTAGCTAGTTTAATAAACCTGAATTAACAAGGTGCTGCCAGTCAGCATTACAGATGGTCACAACAGGAATGCCATGTGCTACCCTTCCTTGCGTAGATGCCTTTTTCCCTTGAATTTATGTTGTTATCTGACATTTGCATTTAATAAAACCGGATGGTCCAGTTAGGATGCCAGTCGCTGTGCCACACTGTACAGAGACACATATGGACCCCTGCCTCAAAGAACAGCATGTGTTTGGCTATTAATTAGCCAGTAAAGGACCTTAAGGTATAGATGTGGAACTGAATAATCAGCTGGAAAAACACTGCACCAGAAATCAGCCCATGCTAATACTGCCCATTTCAGACAGGAGGACATTAACATTGCTTACTTGGCCTGAGCTGGCGTTTCTGAACCCTTCTGCATGGGAATGCCTGCGGTGTTGGGCAGTCTCTGGGTTAGCAGATTCCCTGCTGCTCCTGCAAGCTGTACCCTGCCTGCTCTTGCACAGGGCTGTGTCCTCGCATCCTTCCTGAGCTGAGGAAGCTGGGAAGCTGGCTGAGGGGTGAGGGATGTGTTCAGCCCTGGGCTCCTGAAGGCCTCCTGTATGCTGAGTCACAGAGCAGCTTGGAGAGGTGCTGCCAGCCCCCGCCAGCAGGCACAGTGGCTGTGGCATCCAGATGAAGCCTGTGGAAGGCAAACACATTTATTCAGGGCAAAGGCAGAAAGCGAAGCGTTAGAAATCCTCACTGGCAAACGCCGCATCTCGAGCAGGGTGAGTGCAAACATTGCTGGCCCGGCAAGCTTGAGGCTGGGAGCCCGGGGGGGATAACAGGGATAGGGGTGAAGAGCTCGCACAGTAGTAGCAGGAAAGATGTGTTTGTTAGTGGCCGCTTGCAAATGTGCTAGTCATCCTGCCTTGGTCACGGAGGATTGATTGTATTTTCTTCGCCTCTGCCATTTAATGTCACCTGAAGTGCAAAATATGCAGATAAAGCAGACTTTCAGCATGGAAAAGAGATATAAAAAGAGAAGAACTAACAGGAGGAAAAAACTTAAATCCTCTCATTTGGTTAATCAGGGAATATCTAACAGTGTGTCACAGTAACTAAGCAAAGCAGTAGAGGCTGTATTTGGAGAGAATGACATGTATGCAGTTAAGGTTTGCACATTCACATTCTGAATTCAGTGCCTATATGGCTTACTGAAATATGGCTGAGCTGTTTCAGTGCTTTGTTAGTTTTTCCAGATAACGGGATAAACCTGTTACTTATGGTCATATATAAAAAACTACTACAACTACAATCACAGTGATGCAGATAAATGTTAATCTTATAACAACATCCTAGCTTTTTTCTCTGTCCTCATTTTTTCCGCATTGAAACAGAGGTACTTATATTATCTATGCCTTAAAAATAAACAGTTATATTAATAAATGGTAAAGTGGAGAAACTGATTTCCTGTAAGAAATAATAGCTAGGAATTTCCAAGGCATTTGAGACAGGTACTCAGGGTCCACTGAAATTCGTTAGGGACTGTGGTCCTTAATCCCTTTGGCTGAGATTTTCAGAGAACATATAAATATTTTAGTGACTACAGAGAAAACAGCTTGAATAAGAAGGAAGGAAAACAAAGGCAGACCAATAACTCTTTGCTGTTAATATAAATAATTAGAGGAATATCTGATTTTTTTTCATTCTTCTCCCCTATTTCCTCAGATAACTGTATAATTATATCATTAAAAATACTAAGAAATAATCTAGGGTATTATACAGAGAAAAGGGTTAATGGAAAATCTTCCAACTATCTTGTTAGTAAGAGATATTATCAGAAAAATACAGTTTAATGGGGACAGGATTGTCCTTCATTAATCTGTTGGAATGTTCTATGTTTCATTCTCATTATAATGTCAAAGATTGAATAACAGAACATGGTTTACTCAAGTCCTGACTTTGCAGATTTTAACTAATATAGACCTAATTTGGGGAAATTGTCTTATTCTAATTACATCTGGAATCAGAGTATTGATGCCTGCTACCAGAGCTTATTGATCTTGGTCTTGCTCTGGGCTGCAGAGCAGCCCGGTTAATAACTGGAGGGGTGACTGCTTATGAAAATGAGAAGCTTTAAGAGCTGATGCTTAGGCAACATGTGAACACTAATGAACACAAATCAGTTCTCAGTCCCAGTTGTAGTTAAGTGGCATTACCGTACTTTTGTGTTATGCCTCAAAGAGAAATAAAATGAAAGGTTTGTTTTACTGGTTTATATTGTTTTTCATTTGTTGTAGGAAAGACAAAGCAGGAAAGAAGGTGCTGCAAAAATTGTCAGGAATTAATGCATATTAAGTGATTATGCAGTAAGAATTGTTCCAAAAAATAGTAGCAAAATTGTGCATTAGCAATTAAAAATGTATATTTCCTATCAGGAGAATGCATGTGTTAATAATATGGAAACAGTACTTTTTTTCCTAGCTTAATGTGTTATGTTACTAGTCATTTGTTTATTTTTGCATTTACTGTTGTGGTAGGGAAGAGATCACTGAGAATAATCAAATTGCTTATGACTGAATACATATTCACAGAGTTAAAAATTGGTAATTGCATAGAATTGTTTTAAGCAAGTAACCTATGACTACATCATTAGTGCTTATTAACTGAAAAGTATGTCTGTGTATGTGTACGTATATACATGTGTGTGTATGCCTGTGTGTGGTACCTGTTCACTCAACAAATCTGTTCCCTTACCTCTAGGTTTTCAGATGTTTCTAGGAATAGCTACTGTAAATAAAATAGAAGGGATACTTCGGTGAGTTTTGGGAAACATCAGTGATTGATTGACCTGAAAGCTCATTTGACTTGATTGAGCAGCAAGAGAACTGAAACTCCTTTATCCCATTTGCCAAAGACATTAATCAGGGTACAGTAATATTTCAGTATGTTGGAAACAAGCTCTTTAATCTCAGTATCCTGGAAACAAGGTCTTTAATCTCTTAGGAGAAACTGCTAAGAGGAGCCAGTGTCTTAGTATTTTCACAGGTAACAGTGTTTTTACTTAAAAATAAATAAATAAATAAATGTGCTGGCACACTAAAGATTACTGTGTAAAAATAATTAATCACCTGCCTTTTGAGATGGCAGATATAAGTTCATAGATTAATATATGTCACTGAAGTTATATAGAGTTTTTCAACCTAGCTTTTTGAACTCCTTCTCTTTCCTTAGCTTAAAAATTGGTTTTGTGTATTAAAACATTAATTTGGAACAGATATTCCGTGTGCCTCCGACAGCAGCTGTGCACAAGGAACATGTTAACTGGTGGCACAATGTAGCAGGAAATAAAATAGCTGTAGACAGCAAAATCTGTTCCTCCAGGTTTAATGTTTATAGCAGAGAGAATGCACAGAAATTTGCAGACCTTTCAATATGGGGAGTCTAAACACAGGCTTTTGCTTGGGGTGCAGGAAGCCTACCTGACCACAGCGTTCTTCCCTCTTTAGACCAGCAGCTCATTTCCTATCCCCAGAACTTATTCAAAAGGGAATGGGAAGATGATCTTATACATGAGCTGTAAGGCTATTCCCATTGCAAGATAGAGTTATTCTTGGGCTGTTTCAGTTTGTTTCTTTGTGGAAACATCAAGCAATCTTAAAACATCTTGCTAATACTCTTGACATCAGATGAATACCATTAGCTTGACATTTTTGTGTCATAATACTTCCTACTGGTTGTTACTGACAGGAAGAGATGAAATACAAAATTGGATTGAATTAACCAATAGAAGTGAAGGACTGTATTAATAAGCATACATACCTAGCTGCAGTGCTGATGATTGCTTTGATATCCCAGCATCACTTTGAGAAAACATAGGCCATATTTCCTTACAGGAAAACACTGAAATCTCTGTAACTGGACCTGTTTAACTGAGCAGACCAGCAAAAGAATGAGCTTATGGTTAGAGACCATCATCAAAAAGTGCTTTACAAACTTAAGTAACTTGTATCCAAACTGTGCTAAATTATGTCTTAAGCTTTGTGAGGGAGGTTCAGCTGTTTTTAGGGACCAAAGTATGTCATCTTTTGTGGTGGGGCTGTGTCCAAACTCTTCCTGAACATGCTCTTGATTTAACTTTCTGTTCTTCGAAGACTGAGCTCTTTTGAAATTGTTCTTGATGGGTGACAAGCAGGATTTCGTAGCCGCAGGGAATGTCTGCGGAGCAGTCACAGATCTGGCTAGTCTTTGTCCTCTTCCAGGAGCAGAGCATGCTGTTCCCTCTCTGTCTTTGATGGTAAGACTTCAGAGATGGACATGGGGAGAAGTCTCACCGAGAACTGAAATTCAGCAGGGAAATGGCCAAGGGGTTTGAGATGAGAACTGGCAGAACTGCCAAATGGGAGAGAGGTATCAGTAGCGTTGCTTCTTGTTTTTACTTTTCTTACTTTCTTGAGGAAACTTTTTTCTTATAGTGAGTCAAGTTGAGGCCTTTCTGCTACATTCACTTGCAATTTAATGAGAATGAAACCAACAGAAATTTCCATTGACATAGTTTCTGCAGTGACTTTCAGTGGGATGCAGGAGGAGAAGGGTATGGATGGAGAAGAGGAACCCGTGAGAGGAAAATTAAGAGCTTCTCCAGACTCCATAGAATCCAAAAAGGGGACAGTCTCTTTGGAGTGTCTGGAGCCTTATTTAAATTAACAGAGGGTTTGAAGATCTTGTAAGGAGCTTTTTCATCTTGTAGTATCTGGGTAATGTGAGGCCCATTTAGTCACAGTGCAAGCTATACTGAAAAATAGATAATGTTGTTTTGTTATTGTTCCAGAATAAACTAATACTTTTGCTGCCTGGGTACAAATACTTTTTGTACAATATCTTTTACCAAAAATGTCCACTGCAATGGAAATAAAGTTGGTCTACTAATTACTTTTTAAAGCTTCAAACTTAGATCAAAACCAGTTTTCTTTCCTGCTTGATCCCTTTACCTGATTTGAAGGATTCAACTGAAAAGTACCTAAAGAAGAAAGGGGATATGGGTGCTGCTAGTATTAGATAAATGTTTATTAGTTATTGCTTATCTTTGTGACTAAATGTGTAATACCAGAGCATCTTGGAACAAGGTGTTTTTGCAAGCAAGGGATGTGTGAACTCCCTTGGTGGAGTTTTTTTTCCCTTTAACACCACTGGTACTAACTTAGTGCTGACTGCTTTCCAGCATGGTGTTTGTGTACTGATTGATAGAATCATAGAATTGTTCGAGTTAGAAGGGATCTTTAAAGGCCATCCAGTCCAACTCCCCTGCAGTGCACAGGGACACCTACAGCTGGATCAGGTTGCTCAGAGCCCTGTCCAGCCTGACCTTGAAGCTCTCCGGGGATGAGACATCCACCACCTCCCTGGGCAACCTGTTCCAGTGCTTCACCACCCTTATGGTAAAAAGCTTTCTCCTTCTCTCCAGCCTAAATGTTCCCTCTTTTACTTTGAAACCATTTCCCCTAGTCCTATCACAACAGGCCCTGCTAAAGAGTCTGTCCCCTTCTTTCTTGTAGCCTCCCTTTAGATACTGAAAGGCTGCTGTCAGGTCTCCCCAGAGCCTTCTCTTTTCCAGGCTGAACAGCCCCAACTCTCTCAGCCTTTCCTCACAGGGGAGGTGTTCCATCCCTTGGATCATTTTTGTGGCCCTCCTCTGGCCGTACTCCAACAGCTCCATGTCCCTCCTGTACTGAGCACTCCCCATCTGGACACAGCACTCCAGGTGGGGTCTCACCAGCACAGAGCAGAGGGGCAGGATCACCTCCCTTGCCCTGCTGGCCACGCTTCTGATGCAGCCCAGGATACCATTGTCTTTCTGGGCTGCGAGGGCACACTGCTGGCTCATATTCAGCCTGTCATCCACCAGTAACCCAAGTCCCTTTCAGCAGGGCTCTGCTCAATGCTTTTGTCCTCCATTCCATTTAACCTGCTGACATGTCTGTCTGTCCTGCTGTGGGAATGGAAGTATGCTTCAGCAGAGCTAAGTCTCCAGGAAAAAAGGGTGCATGAGTTCCCTGGTGTGTTTCTCTTTCCTCCTTCCTTCTTTCCTTCCTCTCCTCTCTCCCAGTGAGCCCAAGAACCATCTCTATCCTGAAAGCCTGCGAGCTGAGCTCCTGAAACATTAAAAGGGGCATGGAGGAGAAGGAAGTCTGCATTAAAGCTGTCCATATATCTTTCTGTCAATGGTAGAAGTGCTGCAAGAGTTCCTCATTCTAAATATCCTGTCATCCTTGTAACATGCCAGCTGTCTGATGAGCAGGCTGGCTCTCTGCTCTATGCCCTATCCCAGAGGTAAAGCAATGGTACCTAAACTCAGCATCCAAAGCACTCCACAGTATCAGTACTGGGGCTTTCAAACACGTGAGCTTCAGAGCACTTCATTCTCTTGTTAGGCAGCTTCAACATTGTGGAGTAGGAGCATTACCTCCTCCTCTCCTCCCTTCTTCCTAGCCTGCAGAGCTGCTCTGAAACTTAAAGATAAGTTAGACTTAGTTATCCCATCAGATAAGTTAGACTTAGCTAATTCATGTCTTTATACTAATGAGATGTGACACAACTCCCGTTTATTTTCTTGTCATGATTTTGGTGGTAAGAAGCATGGAAAAATCCAGAAGGATAAATTTAGCATTCAGTCTATTTTTGGCCTCCCAAGGGTTTTCTCATCTGCTGTATGAGATTGTAGTTTATTGATGAATTTACTTAATTTGAGAGAAGAGAACGGGTTCTCATCCAGTTGGGAAAGTTGGCCAAGTGTTGATATTTACATCCCTTCAAAGGATAACACTGTGTATCATTGTCAATAGTGGCAGGACTGCGGCACTTCAGAGCAAACTCTGCTAAAACGCATGTGTCTGTAACCTGATGGCAATGACACAAGTTGCATCGACTCATAGCACAGCTTCATAATGGAGACAGGCTGATTTTTGAGGAGGTCCACGTAAAGGAAGTTGATTTATGGAGGCTTAGATGTATTTTCATGAGCCTAGGAAAGCAAGAGAATACATCAGTTTTCTTCTTTTGTAGTGCTCCCTTACCAGATATTTCCATCTGCCAAGAGAACAATACTTTCATATTACTTCTGTGTGCTGGACTTGCGCTACTTCTCATAGCAGGATGTGTGCTGGACCTGCAGAGGTGGGGGCAGGATCTGCCTCCAGAATTGCAGCTCACTGCTGAATGCAAGACACTGAATTGTTTTCTTCCCAGCTGGGAATTACACAGATAGCAGCAGAGCATTCGTATGTGTATGTTTTACAAAAAGAGACGTAATTTTAGTGTTGGTGGACATTTGGTGTTCCTGAGTAGGTGCGTTGGCTGAGCGACTGTTTCTGGCTCTTGTGCACCGTAGCACTTTCCTCCTGAGTTTTACTCTCATAAAGCAAGTCATTCTCATTCTGCTTTTAGGATGTTTCGGTGGCCATCTGCTTGCATATAGTAAACACTGAAAAGAAATGTATGCTTGATTCATTGTGTGTGTTTTTCTGCATTCATATCTAACCTGATCAGTTCTCTGAAGAGAAAGCCTGATGTGATGTTGCAGGAAATAGGAAACTGGAAGAATTTTCTTGTGAAATGTATTATCCAGACTTAGTCGATAGTGTATATGAAGAGTGTCTTTAGCCTTGGAAAGAGATGTTTTAGTGGAGTGAGGATAAAGATATAATAGAGCTCTGTGAAGTTATGAAGGGCATGCAAAAGGTGAATTGGAAAGACTGTTCACTATTTCCTATAAAGATTTCATTTGAAGCTGCCTTACTCTTTTGTCAGAAAAGGTTCAGAGTAAAAGAGAGAATGTATTTTTCATGTAATGAATGGTTAAACTATTGGTCTTACTGCTACAGAAGTACAGGTGCAAAATGTTCTCATATGGGCTGAAAAAGTGATGAGATGAATTTACAGAAGAGCAAATCATCAAAGGCAGAAAGGTATTATCTCTTATAGAGGAAATCCCCAGGTCCCAAAGAAGAAAAGGGTGTTCTGGGGATACAGCAGTGTTGTAGCATGCTGATCTGCTTCTCTTGGGCACTGCTGGAGGCAGGACTGCCAGGTGAGGTGCACCATGGTCTTAACCTGTGCGGTTGTTCGTGGATTCCGATGCACGGGTCGTGCCAGCGGTGTGGCTGGCTGCTGAGAAAGCTGCCGTGTGCACTACTGGGGGCTCTGGGCAGTATGGCTGTCCATATGCAGCTCGTCACAGGGTGCTGGGACTCAGCCAGACCCCTCAGGATTTTCTGGGTTATGACATGAGCCAAGACTACAGCCCCAAATCAGGAGGTTTCTATCCCTGGCCATGGCAATAGTTTATTCAGAGGAGTCATACCTTCTGTTACTTATTCTTTGCAATTTCAGTGTAGGTTCAGCTCTGTTATTTTGCAGTTGTTTTTTTTTTTTTTTTTTTTTTTTGGACACACTGTTTGTTATAACCTTAAGGATTTTAAAATAAATAATGAAAAATATTTTTAGATGAATGTATATTCTATAAAATAAGTGGATGTGTTTTCACACACAGAGCTAGGTGAAATAAACCAATACAAATTGGCACAGACACACACACACTTGTGCATGAAAGTATAATATTTGTATATGCTAGAGAAATGATGCTAAAGCTATATCAAGCTTAGCATACTAAGGAGGTGGAAACTCCCCTTCCCTCCCCCGCCCCTGCCAAACATCTGCTGCTGTGGATCTCCACTTGGGAGAAATTTAAAAATAAAACAGACGACATTAATTTTCACCTGAAGTGCAATCAGTAATGAGCTAACACATTAAAGGAGGAGTTGTCAGATAGTTGGTACCATCTGGCATGAAATATACATCTTTTGCCTGTTATTTGTGTTGGAAAGACCTACCTGGGCAACAGGAACCAGAAAGTCTGTTGGTGGCCTGGCAACCATCCAGATCACAAGGATTTATTTATTTATTTGTTTGTTTGTTTATTTAATTTTTTATTTTTGTCAGAAAAAAGAGATTCATGGTTTTCCAGAGGCTTGTAAAGACCCTTTTCCTGGGGGCTGGGGCCGAGTGAGTGTTATTCAGAGAGCTGGTAGTGCTGGGTTACTTTGCTGTCATGCTTCCTGTAGATCATCTCCTGTAAAAATACATCTATGCCCTCACTGTGTCTTCCTGCCATACCTGTATGAGCGGCCCAGGACTGGCATGTCTCCGTGATAACTGGGTGAAAGTGGATCTGGTGCAGTCGTTGCGTGACATAATGGAAGGCCATGAGGAAGCCGTACTGAACCATGCCTAGTCCAGCATCCTGCCTTGAGCTGCAGCTGACAACAAATGCTTCCCCTGCTTTACCTTGCAGGCTTCCAGCCTTCAGCTGCTTACAGATCTCCTGTCTTGGAGCCAGCTGGTGGGTGTTTAATAGCCACTGATTAACCTGTCCACCAGGAATTCATTTAATCTCTTTTTGAACTGTTTTATCTGTTCAGGTGCTCCTAGAAGTGTTTTCATGGCACTCATCTCTGCGCTTGCAGTAAGTTCTCTTTTTCAGCCCGATGGGAGTACAGACAATCGTGTCAAAACTTCCTCAAGTAGGGAAAGTATGAGGATAAAAGAATTTGTAAACTGAAATATGTGCTTTCACAGAGAAACTTCATTCTCTTAACTACCACTGTGTGTATTGGATGCTGTAATGTGTTTCCTCTTTGTTCCCTGCTGTGAAGATGAATGCTGTGCCTCAGTACTTTTCAAGGTGACTCTTAAGAGCTCTTCTCTTTTATTGTATCTCTGCTGTGCCTGCAGAGTCTTCACAGGTGACTTTGTTTTCCTTGTTTTGGTGTGCATCTTTGTCATGAATTACACAATTCCTTATACTGCCAGCTATTTATAATAGAGGCCAGAAAAAAGAGAGATAAATGTATGTAAATGTATGCTGTACATTT
Organism: Alectura lathami; assembly: GCA_013399715.1. Taxonomy (NCBI): domain Eukaryota; kingdom Metazoa; phylum Chordata; class Aves; order Galliformes; family Megapodiidae; genus Alectura; species Alectura lathami. Next base: position 232,782 of record VXAV01004452.1, read on the forward strand.
CTATACTTGCCATGTTTATTTTCTTTCTTAGCCTGGTAGAAGTATATACAATTAAAGCCTATATAAATGTTACTATTTTTCAATTTTCATTCATTTATTAAATTCTGTTATTGTGGAAAGTTTGCCATGTAGATAATACGGGATGTAGAAAAAAGAATGTTCTAGTCTTGCTTCTGCTATGGTCTTTTTCATGACCTTGGAAAAACCAATAAAGATTGCTTTTTCAGGGGTGAAAGGAAAAATGAGATGCAGTAGTTTCAATTTGTAGTTCCCTCTTTCCTTAGCCTGATTTTTGTGCACATCCAGACCTTTCATTTCTATTAAATGGATTTTCAGACAAAACTTCAGATGGAATGTTTACCTTGAGTAATTAATACCAGTGGTGCTTGAACTACCAGCAAAATGAGAATGCAACAGCTAAGGTTGCAAGAAGTAATCACCAGTGAAACTAGACACATTGCTGATCCAGTTGCCTGCTGCTGGAAACCAAGTTATTTGATGCAGCTGCCATGTGGCTGTGCAGAGTGATTGCTCTTTCCTGAGTAAGGCAATGTCATGTGGAGTAAATACAATGAATGAACTTTGCTGTCTATTGCAGTGAAGGCCAAATCAAAACGATCTTAATTCTAGCTGAGTTCATCATGTTTAATATAGGAATAACAATGCTGCCTTCCTCCCTTGTTTATTGTCTTGTTTTTATTTGGGGTATAAATTCTTTGGGAACACTATTATATTTTTTGTTCCCAGCAGCTTTTGAGCCTTGGTTAAGGCTTCCCTGTAGAACAGAAAATAACTGTGTCGGTGACTTTAATGACTTTCTCCAGCAGTGGAAGATGTCAGAAATCTGTCTGTGTATATTCTATATGTCTTTGTCAGTGTTTCTGGCTGCGTGGAGCTCAGCTGACAATGGACACATATAAGTCACTCACTGTGCCTAATTATTTGGAGAGAATTCTGCAGCGATGTCTGTGCTGGAGCATACCTGATGGAGTATATAAACCACGGGTTCAGGTGCAGTGGTTTATGGAAACCAAAGGTCAAGGAATAAGTTAAAGACATCGCAGAACAAGAAGGAAAGAGGCAATTTCTTTGCACTGCACACTGAGACAAGCGTTTCTAGGCAGAACTGAAAACTTGAAAGTGAGGGTTAATTTTTTTGCAGATGCAATCTGATTTCTGTCTTCTCATAAGTGAATAGTTGTTACTTTGATTTGGAAAAAAATCTGTCCAACCCGTTCATTTCCATCTAGTAGCCAGCCACAGGCCAGTTTTGCAGCTTGCAGACTTGTTGAGTCGTGCTGTGTAGCCACAGAGGGCCTGCAGTTATGCCCAGAGATGAGGTCCATGAGTGAGCGAGTCAGGGAATGTGAGCAGGGTCAGAAAGCGGCAGAGGCTCTGACATGTGTTGGAATTAAAGTCTTGTTCATTCTCTAAACATATGATACACCCATGTATGATCTTTGAGTGATCAAAACCTTCAAATTGTGTATGTTTGATTTATGTTCCCTTGAAAATGTAACTCAAAATTTTAAATAGAGGGGAGCTGAGAGCAGTGGGGTGCAGAGTCCCTATAATTTAAAAAGTAAATTCCATGTAGGCAAATTCTATAAGCAGATTGGATCATGTGAGATTCCCATATGTTCCAGTCAGATTTTGTTGTTGCTTGTATGAGTTTATAACAAGTAAAAATGGCTTAAAAATATAAATTTTTGAATGTTTTCTTTGGACAATTCAGAAATGTTTCAAATTAGATGATAGTTTGTTAATTTTAAAATTATTAAAACTTTGATAGTTTTGTGTAAATTTGTTTTGAGACTCTAAGAGAAATGTTAAGGTTTTTCCCTGCTAATTTCCACTGAAATTATTCTTGTTATATGTAGTATCCATACAATGTTGATCAATCTACTTAAAAAAAACAAATCTGTTGATTTATCCAAATTGTTTGTGATAGGGATGAGAAAAATGAACATCTTTAAGGCTTTGTACCATCAGGCTCACTATTTGTACTCTATTAATTTCTTTTCAATGTATAGTTAATTAACCTTGGGTTGATTTCATATTTAGCAAGCAATTATCTTCCTTCTCTCCCTAAAACGGCGATCCATTTAGACATCCTCTTCTCCAGCACTTAATTTTGAAATTTTACTTAGATTATATGTTTAGCTGTTTGTAATAAAAACAACAAAAAAGGTTAAGTTCTTGAGTTTAAAATTTTGTCTAAAGGTCAAAGGAAAAAAAAAGATGTTTTGATCTGCAGCATTTTTTTTTTTCTATTTTTTTTTTTTTTTTTTCTGGCGTGTGGTTAACTACAAATACTGTTATTTCATCAGCTCTGTACTTTCTTGAAGAGGAAGAGCTCTAGATCAATTAATTGACAAGTCCCACTTATGAACCATCACCTGACTACTTTGCAGTGGCCTAGTATGTCAGCTAGATAATTCTTCTGACTTTGTTATGGTTGCCCTGACCACTTGCGGTAATTAAGGTTGGTTAGTGCCTTAGAAGATTTTCCAACAGATTGACTGTGTCCATGTCCTTTATATTGCACCAGTATATTGAGAAGGCAACCCAAACTATTGAGCTGAAAGTAGGGATATATATGTACAGTGGTATAACCACTCTATTTTTTTTTTTTAATCCATACATAATCATGATTATGGTAAGTCGTGTGGGGAGTTTTTCTGAGATAATATTTCTGTATGTCTGCACCTCATTAACACGTGCCAGAAGCGTCTCCTGTGGCTGCCTGTCAGCTGTGCAGCCAGGATTATGAAGTAGCACCCACCACAGAAAGGACTTGAAGCAGAAATCCATGTTGGTGCATAGCTCTGAAATTTAGAAGACAGTTTTTGTACCCACTTAATTGCTTCCTGGACTGATCCTCCCACCCTGAGATTCTTTATGAGAACACCCAGAGGTGAACCTTACAGACTTTTCAGTGCCCTCTATTCCCCATCTGCAAGTTTTACTACGGGAAGGCACAGTCAATTCTCTTGGTTAATCTCTTATTACAATTATTTGAAAAATGGTAGCATTACATTTTATTATGACATGAATAATTTCCTTAAGCCTCCCAAAACTTTGATGCATGACAAGCTGATCTTATTCTCAAGCTGAACACCTCCGTGTAATTACTTGGATAGCAGGTGAGGATGGACTTTGACACAGCGATCAGGAAAACAGCGGGTGCCTGGGTAAGGGCTTAAAGTAGTCAAAGCCCAGAAACATAAAACACTGCTGTATGCAAATTGTTATTTTTGAATTCATTTTTTGAACACGGTAGTGCTTTATTAGTAACAGATTTATTTAAGAATAGAAGACTGTAGAATGAGAAAAGGCCTTCTGCTGTCTGAAAGCATCATGTTCTTTAACTTCGTTCATAAATATCTCAATTTTTAAAGATAGTTGTTTGTTCTCACTCCTTTGGAAGATTGTTCCAGTATTTGCTCCTTTAATGGCTATAAATTTAATCCTAGGCAAAGCTGATTGATTATTCCAAAACTAATCCCTGAATCAAATACTTTTCTGAAGAGATATCTATGAAATGCAGTTTCTAGCAATCACCCCTCTTCTCATCAAGTGCTTGTGCACATTTCATTGCCTGGGTGCCTTTTATCGCATGCTCAGGAGCGGAAATTTTGCTGCTCTTCGATGTTTTTTTTTTTTTTTACTGCCACCGTATATTAAATCAGAGGCATAAAAGCGTAACATGCTGGACATTAGACTAGGTCTTTCCTTCTGCTTCTTCTCTCAGACATAATAGGATTGTCCTCAGATACTTCCGTGGCTGTGCGGTATGCACGTGCACAACACACACAGGTTCAATGTGCTCTTGACTGTTTTCAGTGCAGTAAGCTGCAGCACAACAAGTTTGGTGACTGAGACTTTATTTAAGTCCTTTCATTGTCCTTCTATCCCTGTCCCTTTATAGGCACCTGGGAGCCAAGCAGGGAATTTATTAGGGAGAGCACATCTTCAAAGATTTCAGTTAATAAAAGCTGTAAGTAATCTTTCAGTCTCACCTTTACTTGTCCACATCAGAAGTAACTCTGCTGAAGTCCCTAGAGTTTTATCAGCATAAAGCTGGCATTTCTTCTTGCCTTTACAACTCATTTTCACAGATCTTGGGCCTTACAGAGTCATTTGCTCTAAAGCACAAGCAGGGACCGGCCTGATTTTTGCCTGTTGCTCTCCTAGTACAAGGTTGATGGGAGAGCCATGGTGAAATACTCTATGGTAATCTCAGAGTGAAGAATCCACTCTTCATCCGGCTTCTTGGCAATGAGAGTGGCATGACCTTTTAGTAAGATTTGCCAGGTTATCAGGGCTACAGGCAAACCATGGCAAAAATACATCATGTTGTGGCTGCAGTGGCAACTGTCATATTTGGCACAAGCAGATGAAGCCTGGAAGAAGATAACAATAAAGAAATCTATTTTCATCTTTGAGCTACTTGTTATTAGAATTTACTTAGAATAAGAGATTAGGAATACAAACAGGAGATGATTCGACTTTATTTTTTCTTGAACTGGAAAAGTATCTGAACTGGGAGGAATGGAAGAGGATGCAAAGGAAGACGCTGGGCAATAAATCACAGTTTATAGATGGAACTTAATCTGCATTTCAGTTTTTAAAAAAACACGGGCAAAAAGGGTAAAAATGGACTTTGATATTTTTCATGGCATTTGTTTATCTTTAAAGTATTTGCTTTTTGATGCTAGTTCTAGAATCCTTAAATTGGTGAGGTCAGAAAGGCTTTTGTAGGCAGTAATTTCTATGCCTAATTAAACATTAATAGAAATATTCATTTATGATAGAGAAGCAAACTACTGTACTAATCAGGCTTCAAATAATGGATAACCAATGAATCCAAATTGGAAAATAGGAGAAGATCTCATTTTTTAAATCTTTATAGTAATCTTCTAGAGTTTTACAGAAGTGTATATATATATGAAGTGTTTAGGAACTTTGCATTCATTTTCTACATTATTTTTTAATGAACCATTCTCAGATTTACTTGCCTTTTTAAAAATAAATTTCAAGATTTATAAAATTCCCTTGAGACTTAGGAATACAGTCATTAGGGATTGAATTATTTTATGTCTTACAAAAATTGGAGCAGTTATAGAACCATTTTTTAACTACATAAGTTAAACTCAGGGGCCACATAAAAAAAAAAAAAAAAGCTAAACCAAAAACCTTTGTTATATTTTAAATCATAGGGGAAAGGAATTTTGAAGACCTTTGAGAGGATTTCTTGTAGCATCCTAGTGTAGAAGAGGGCAACAGAGATTTACCTGTCATTAAAATGATTGCTTAAAAAATCTCTCTGGGCCACACATTTATAAATATTGTGGCAGGCCACATCCAGCTGGCCTTCCTGAAGCAGATTCATTGGTGAGGACTCATAGGTACAACAGACACTACGCACGTGCAGAGCCACGACAAGAATATGAACAAAAAATGAATAGGGCAGGAGCAAAGGGAAATTTAATTCAAAATGAATGAAAACATTCCAGCACAGCTGCCAGCTACTCCATACAGGAGCAGGATGAGGCCAAAAAAAAAGAGATTCAGGCGTTTGGAACCTCCTCCAATCCATCTGTTTTCTATGAATATTAGCGGGTGTTCAGACATAAGTATTTAGGGCATGTCTGCACCGCACATCACCAAATGGCCTAGAAACAGGCACAAGTAAGCTAACAAGAAGCTGAGCTCCAGCTGAGTTTCTCTCCCTCCTTGTAGTGGTAATCAAATCAAACAGGGCTTCACGCTCAAGCCTTTTGGTGCCCAGGGATGCCGGTCAGCGGGAGTGATGTAGCCCAATTGTGCAGTGTCTGTGCATTCAGTGCATTTGAAGCTCTCACATTATTCTCATACTTTGTGTAGGCTTTCTAGACTCAAGTCCAGGGCTGCTGCATCACAAA
>VXAV01004452.1:238737-279452 GCA_013399715.1 Alectura lathami
AGTCCAGGGCTGCTGCATCACAAAACTGCAGATTTATACTACTGCCAGCCCTGACAGAGCCTCCAGTGATTATATGCATGTTCAGAGGAGGATGTTTTCCTCCAATTATGTACTGCATCAATATATTATTCTCAGAATTGCAGGCAGGATGGGTTATAAATTTCTCATAGGACTAATCTATGCAGATTCTCGATGCTAAAACTTGGGGGAATTAAAATGTTACAGAACTTAAATAATTCAAAATTATACCTACTTTAAAATTATAACTTTAAGATTCATTTTCTGTGTTACACACAAATCTAACAACATTACGAAAGCAACACATTAAAATATGAGACATCGTTAGAAAACTGATAGGCTAGAAGAATTGGTAAATACAAAATGGAAGCCTTGCAGTGATGGTGTATGTTCACTGATGTAAGTGAATTTACTCTGCCACCTTTAGACCTCTAGAAATTGAAACAGTGTATGTGACATAGTATTTGCAACTAAAACAAGTAAGAAACTTTCTTGGGCCTCTATTGTTAACCTCTGAACTTTGTAGATTATGTAAATATGAACAAATTTTCAAAAAATGGTGACAGGCTAGTTCCAATCAGCTCCAAATGAATGTGAACATGCATGACATTTTTTAAATACAAACCATCTTTATATGAAAGACCATATATGAATTTTTAACTTTTTAAATTTAGTTAAATTTTTTAAGAATCCAGGTTTACAAAAGCATCAGCTACAAGTCATAGCTAATGCTGGATCATTTGTGAGCTCTACTGCTAGGGCAAAGCAAGCATTCCCACCTTGCCAGTGCTCTGATGTTTCCTTTCATGAATTCTTTTTAATGCAAATGTCTTTGCCTCTGGTCTACTCAAAGCTGAAACGTTTGCCATTCTTTGATAATCAGGAAATTAAAAAACATATATATTTTTCTCCTTACAAAACTATGGCAGAGTGCTAAATCTACAGGTGGAAGGTTACATTTGAAGTTCGCAAAGGGTGTGTTCTTATCTGAGCAAATGACCTTCAATGTCCTGGTAAAATAGCGTTTCTTTTTTTTTTCATTTTCATTTCAAAGACTTACTGGCTTTGAAATTACCTGAGTGAACAGCATTTGTTTTTTTCTTCCTCCAACAGGCAAAATGCGCGTCTTAGCACAATGTTGTCCATACGTGGCTAATTCTATTGTGTAAAAGGTGTGCTGAAGGCATGCCTTAATCAAGGGCATACTGTACACCTTTAAATAAGCCTCATGCAGCCAAAGAATGATTGCAATTGCCTTAAAGTATAGGGCACTACGTGAGACATGATAAGCAGCCATCATTATTCCTATTTTAATGCAGAAGTGCTCAGAGCTCCCTGGTGGAGGCATGGCCCCATTGTTCACTGCCTGATACTGCCTTTCCCAGAGAGCTCATCTAATCAAATTTTTAAAAATTTTGTAACAAGTCTGAGTTCTTGAGAGATGAAAAACGTGCTGCATTCCTGACGTTTTTTTTGTCACAATGCTAGACATCTAAGTATGGATACAGCTAAGTTGTTTTTGTCATTGTTGCACAGACTGACCAGTGGGAGAGTATAAAAATATTCTGTGTTGAAAGGCAGTTGTCTCTGGAAGACAGTCTTTGAATTGTCAAGAAAGCAAAATGTATTCCACTGTGATCGTGGCTGAACCGAGATGCCCAGTTATCCTAACTCTGCCTGACATTGACAGTTTGGGTGTTTTATTGTGTATAAACAGTTTTTTATAGCATATATATTTCAGTAGCTAACGTTTATGCTGTACTTGAGCAAAGTCATCCATCTGGGTAAGTAAGATGGCAGTGCTACATGACAAAGTAAAATCAAAGAAGCCTCCATAAAACTCCATAAAAGCTCGTATTTTGCAGTAGGAAGAGGAGAGGAGATGGTAACATACTACTGTTTATTTCTTTTCTATGCAAAGGGGCATGCATGTAAGATTTACTAGTCTGGGAATGGTGAGAATATACAAGAGCAAAAATCTGAGCTCAAACAGAAATTTCGCATACAATTTTAAGAATGGTCGATCTGGCCTTGTTTTTGTCTACAAGAGTTTCAAACATATTGTGAGGAAAATGTATAAAAAGAGGGGAAAGATAGCATAGTACACTCCTATGATATTCTGTCTGTCTCCAGCAATTTGTTACTTGGTGATTGCCAAATCACAGCTGCCATCTTTGGACTTAATAGGCTTTTAAAGATTTCTGTATAGCATGCTTGTGTCATTTTCTGGAAATTTATTCAAAAAATGTTGACATCCTTAGATAATTAGTGGTAAGATCCATAGGATACATATTGCTAAGATGGAGTGAGTTTTCAATGCAGGTCGACCAATTTTCCCCTTTTACTGTAAAACTGCAGGGAGGGCACAAAGTAAGTTTTCTGAAGAAGCTAAAGTGGAACTTGTGCTCCACAGGCGTCTTTATTATAAAAGAAGCCTCTCCCTCGGCACTTTGAATGAGCAACCTGGTCCTCAAGAGACTCTGTGAGCAGTATATACACAACCAGGGAATATGAAGTATTATTTAATATATGCAATATATGAGATTAACAAGCTATGAGCTACCACTGTGATAAAGATATTCCATGTGTCCTGCTGTTCCGTACCACGTGTCAGCCTCTCAGGGAAGCGATTGGCCTCCCGTCTTACTTGGATCAGACTGATCTTCAATGTTGCTGAGCTGCCATCATCTGATTCCTGCTTTTTGCCTTGGGGTTTTAAACCTTTCGGTGTCATTACTTTTCCTCTTGAGCCACTGAGCTGTTGTTTTTTGACTTCTCAACTATTACACTGCTTTTACTTCTCTTACTTCACACAACTTTAGGGCACATACTGTTCCACACCTTCCTGACGCTTTAGTTGAGTAAACCTAAGCTGTGGTCACACAGCCAGGCTTCCCTCATGGAAGGCTGAATCCCTGGGCTGAGGGAGGCCCTGACAGCAATTGGTGCTCGATCCGGGCACCACATGAGAGCTAGCTGGGAGTGGAACACCCAAGTGCCTCTTGTATGGCTACCAGGATCTCTGTGCCCACTCTTACCCACCGTGTTGGATGTAGGCCCAGATTCTGGTGGCAGTTCCTTTCCACCTACTCATTACCCCTTGTGAGAAGGGGAAAGAAAAGAGCAGACCTGTTCTCAGTGCTTAGGATGGGGACATCAGGAATCTACAGAATGGCATCATGACATTTGCTGGGTTTTTTGTGTGTGTGTGTGTTTCTGAGTAACACTAGGCAGTTTTTTTCCACTGTTAATGAGCACTGAGTTGACATTCTTGTTGGCTCCTTCAAAGGACTCCAGCAGAGCTGGGAGGCATGATTTCATGCTTAAAAAAAAAAAAAAAAAAAAAGGCTGATCTTCACTGCTATATCACTAAACAAATTACAAGGGTATATATGTAGCATATCTAAAAAATCACAAGAATATATGCAGCTTTGAGTTACCATTCATATAATATTTTATTTTTAAAAGAAAAATTACTGCTTTTCCCATAACATAAAAGATACCCTAGTTTGCTTAGAATTTTGAAGAAAAATTATACGATTACAAGCCATGTATTAATTCTTGACAGTTAATTTACTTTTACTAAACATGTAGTGTCAATGGCTGCAAAAGAATATGGAATTTATGAGGAGAATAGAAATATTTAAGCTTTAAGTCTGCACAAACAAATGTTATAAAGAAGCCTCTTGTATGACTCAGCTGTGTCAAGCTGTGGCTTGACTGTTAAACTTATGTGGTACAAAATAATGCATTTTAGTGTATTTATGTTAATTTGTTTTGGTCAATTTATGAGACATAATACATATAAATGAGCTATGGTGTATCAAATCAATTAGTACTCTCAATCATGAGTCTCAAGTTATTTGTTCTGAGTCCACAAGCAATGCAGTAGGTTTTGAGGAGTGTTTTTCAAAGCTGCAGTGTTTTTTTGGACAATATTTACAAAATACTAGAGAATACTTTTTAAAAAAATCTTTAAAATTATTAGTTGTAATATTAGTGGAATTAAAAGCATGAAACTTAAGTGAAAAGCAATAAAAACATTATAATTTATTTTTCTTCTCCCTCTTCCTTCTTGGGACATAGGAGCAGCTGTAATTATTGTATGCAAGCATTAGTGTGTACCAGGGAAAAGCTAAGTACCTGTAATTGAGAGCAATAATTCAGCTGCTCAAGTGAAGAAAATGAGTGCTTGTGCTGACACCCACTAATTGCAGCCAGTTTTCATCTCTCAATCTGCAGCAAGTGACCTCGCTATGGCTGCAATGAGCAATAGCTGTTCCCTTGTCGGAGGAGCAGAAAACAAATAAATTTGAAAGAACATCAAGACTGCAGAAATTGGAGTAACCGTTTTCTAAATGAGGAAGCAGAAGCTGGTGTCATTATAGTCGTAACAATATATCTCTCTGTCTGTATGCTGAGCTTGCCTGTAGCCTGTTGTCTGTCTGAAAAACAACTGAATGAATGTGAGGTATAGGTATGAGAGAGGATGCTGACCTTCATTGTATAGCATGTTCTGTCCAGTGTCTGGGAATAACAAGATTGTCCTCTTGAAAATCTCATGTTCAATACCATCAAGGATGCAGATTCTGGTTTGGCTTTACCGGTTTGATAACAGAAGTAAGGGCGGGAGAGCCAGAAGCAGGGATTGCACGCAGCCTGGATCCTCCCTGCTCACAATCAGCGTTATGAGCCAGACATCGCAAAAAATGAAATATCTGTTTACACTTTTGGCCTCCTCAACATTCAGTGATGACAATTTCCCCAATTATGTATTTCTTTGCAATCTAGTGCCTGATGATATCTTGGTTGTATTACAAGATAGAGTAAATAATCATTCTCTTCATTTTCTCTGTTTCATTCACAAGGTGATAGACTTTCTAACATTATCAGCCACCACTTCTATGAAACAAGGGGTATAGGTTTATGCAGTACTTGTGTGGAAGATGTTCCATACCTCTAGTCCTCTTTCCCCTCCATCTCTGTAATTTCTATTTGTTTGTTTGTTTTTTGCTTTTAAGAATGAGCAGCCATAATGGCAGCTCTATAAATAACATGAGCACAGAACAGACTTGCCAAGGGGCATAACAATTTTTTTCTATCCTCAGCTCTTTTCATTATAATTCCTGAATTAAAAGCATCAATCTTAGAGGCTAAATCCAAGCTGAGAACAGCTGTTTTGACTCCAACTTTGGTGTTTAAATAATTTAGGCTAACTGGAAAAAAAAAACCTTCCAGCTGCGGTACAAGGTTGGAGTACTTACAAAAAAAAAAAAAAATCACTGATTGTTATGGAAGTGAGAAGCAATTTATTGCTTCAGAAATGTGGTGGAATTTGCTAGGAGCTAGCTGGGGATTTAATATGGCTCAAAAAACTAATAACCCTGTTGAGTCCAAGACATTCAGTATATGAGTTTTTGTTCTGAGGCTTATCTTCAGAAGACGTTATATCCTTGACACCGAGACATCAGCAAGGAAGCAGTTGTTTTGTAAGATGTGTTTTCCCACCCATAACCAACTTTTATCAAGGGCAGAGTTTGTTCTGGTGCATGGTGGTTGTTTAGTGTCAGCAGCACAGGTGCATGTGATAAGGTTTGGAACATTGTATCAAGTATATCATATTTTGGCCATGCTGGAAACAGTTTGGATGGTTCTTCTGTGAACGCCCCTTTATTTTGACTGGCTGTGAAGGTGGCTACCATGCTTCGTGTTTATGCCCTAGCACTAGCTGGTTCCAGTAACAGTGGATATTTATGTGAGGGGAGTCTGTTCCTAATGAGGAGCTTAACAAAGCTGAGGGATTACTTGAGCAACAGGAGTAGAAGTTCTGGAAAAAAAAAAAAAAAAAAAAAGGCACGAGTTAGGATCATTGTTCCATGTGTGTTTTTTATTCTTAAGTGATTTTTGTATATGGCTTTCCTGGGAAGGCTGTATATAGTGTCTGCAGTTGCGAGTTCACACATGGCATTCAGAAAACTCATTTAGAGCTGTCCATTAGTCAGCGTACTTAACAACCCCTATCTGCTGCCATGGTTTAACTGCATGACATAGTCAAGTTGAACACAGAATGACTGTTCTCAGCTTGTAGTAAGCTTAGAAGACTGCTGCTGCTGCTAGAAGCTGAAGAAGAGTCGGAGAGTCTGAAAGCTTGTTAGTTTATTTTGCCTGTATGATGTATCGCTCATTTTGCTATTACCCTTGTCTAGAAGTTATCACAGCTGCAACAACATCACCCAAGTTCTTGTTGCCTTTTTGACTGCTGCTGAAAACTGAATTGGTATTTTCAGTGAATTTACTTGTGCTAAAACATATTCTGTGTGGCAATGATTAATTTAGTCTGTATTTTTCTGTATATAGTTACTTTTCCCAAATTCATCACTTTCTGTTATCAGCAGTGAATTGCACCTGCTGTTTATGCCATTTTGCCTTCAGTTACCTGATACCACGATGTAACTTCTTCAGCAATAGCTTAGATCTTACTGCCTTGAAAAGTGCTGTATCTTCAGCACTCTTCCTCTTTTCCTTTCCTTTCTATTTATGATTACATTGAACAACAAAGTATCTGAGGGGTCCCGTGGTAGCTTTGTTCCTCTGTGAAACCAACCCATTATTTCTGTAGTGTCGTGTCCCCTCCCCCCCCCTTTTAACTCTTCTTAATCCATAAGAATAGAGTTTTAGGAAGAAAGAATATTTGCCATGCAACCATCATCTGCCATGCCTGCAGAGGCCTCATGCAGGTCTCAGGTATCCATTGCTTTGCTAGTTTCTTGGTTTGTTTTTTCACAGAGCTTCAGTCAGCAGAGAAGAATGCTTAAATACAGCTAGTTTGCTTTTTCCCTTCTTTGTGGATCTGCCACTGAACCAAAGTAAACAACATGAACAATATAAAGATATCATTTTCATTATAGCTGTATCCCTGTAGGTGGAAGTAAGGTTCTATCATGACTGAATTCTGAAGCAAGATGACAGCTTGAATGTTGATGGTTTCCAGCCTTAGCTGTTGGAACACATCTACTGCAGAAACTTGCTATTGAGGCTTGTGATGAGTGTGTATGCCATTTTATCTGGCCAATAAATCCGTGGTGTGCTAAAACATGAAAATAATAGCATACGATAGTGAAATTTTCAACTCTGTGCTGTGTAAACACAAGTAAATATAAAAGACATTATTCCAGGAGGCTTAGTATGCCTACTTTAAAGCAAAACTAATTACGATATTAGGATTAGGATAATTGCAGTGGTTACTAGCTGTAAAATTAGATTTTCTTCCTTCAATTATTTAAGTGTTATTGAGTCTTACAGAACTATTTCAACTTATGAAGTAAGTTGGACAGACGATAAAAGTGAAGAGCAAACTAAAGAAGGGTTAGCACAATGCTGTTTTTAATTCCCAATGCTGCCATTTCCAAGCTGTGCAGCCTGATAAATGTTTGTGCAGTTGCTTTTTGTTCAAGCAGCAGTGACATCCAGCATTGACATCCAGTTAGATGATCCCAAACCTGTTAACTCATAGATGATCCAAATGTCTTTAATACTCAGCCATTTGAAGTTGGCATCTCAGGACTGCTTTACTTCCTAATCCAATTCATCCTATCTATGTTTTATTGTTTTCATTTTAGTAGAACAGGATTTCTTTTATTGCTGCATTGCCAATGAGGTTCAATGAATGCCTCCAGCTGGCATTGCCTTCTTTGTTGCTCTGCATGATATCTAATTGACATAGTATTCTGGAATCTGCTTGAGATTACCAACTGTATACTTTAGAAAAAGGGTCTAGGATCATTAAGACTGTATGGTCGACTTCCTGCAGTGCTTATTAGGGATGAATTCATGTTTATTTGTAGTGTTGACAACAAAAGCTGAAACCATGTATCCCACTACTTTGTTTCATTGTTAACACTGTATTGTGAGGTAAAAATATCTGAGATTTGTAGCAACTAAAACAATTTGTAACAGAAATCTTAAATCTCAGCTTGTTACAAAGTGTTCTTCATGTCTTAAATTTCTTTACAGGTTTTTAACAAGTTGTGCTCAATTTTGTCTCTTGATAGTATCAGTGTTAGCTCAAGACAAATGTAGTAAGAATGTTAATTGTCAGGAATGCTAGAAGATACATTCATGGCAATAACACCTGTCTGGCATTTAGCTGCCCTCTAGATATATTATAGCAATTAGAAGGACTGACTCATTTTTAAATGCGTACATTTTCAAAAATGATTTTAGCAGTTGTGAGGTCTCTCTTTCCTTTTACTGAACTAAATGAGAATATAATTGTTTCAGTTAAATGCTAGATTTGTAGAATCATAGTATCTTGGAATGGCTTAGGTTGGAAGGGACCTCAAAGGTCATCTAGTTTGATGCCCCCTGTTGTGGGCTGGTTGCCACCCACTAGATCAGGCTGCCCAGGGCCCCATCCAACCTGGCCATGGACATCTCCAGGGATGGGGCAACCACAGCTTCTCTGGGCAGCCTGTTCTAGTGCCTCACCACCCTCTGAGTAAAGAATTTCCTCATAATATCTAACATAAATCTCCCCTCTTTTAGTTTTAAACCATTCCCCTTGTCCTATTACTGTCATACTGTGTAAGAAGTCACTCTGCCTCCTATTTATAAGCTCCCTTTAGTTACTGAAAGGCTGCAATGTGGTCTCCCCAGAGCCTTCTCTTCTCCAGGCTGAACAAGCCCAGCTCCTTCAGCCTTTCTTCATGGGGGAGGTGCACCAGCCCTCTGATCATCTTCACGGCCTCCTCTGGATGTGATCCAGCAGCTCCACATCTTTCATGTGCTGGGGAACACAGGCCTGGATGCAGCACTGCAGGTGGAATCTCACAAGGGCGGAGTAGAGGGGTACGATCACTTCCCTCTCCCACTTTTCAAGCTTGTCCAGGTCCCTCAGGATGGCATTGCTTCCTTCAGGGGTATCAGCTGCACCACTCAGCTTGGTGTCATCTGGAACTTTGCTGAGGGTACACTCAATCCCATTATCCAGGTCGCTGATAATGTTGAAGAGGACCGGTCCCAAGATGGACCCTTGGAGGTCAGCAGTCCACCTTGATATAGAGTCATTGACCACAACCATCTGGCTGTGACTTTCCAACAAATTCCTTATCCATTGACTAGTCCACCATTCAGTTCCATCTCTCTTCAGTTTAGAGATAAGAACATGGTGTGGGACTATATCAAAGGCCTTGCAGAAGTCTGGCTAGATGGCATCAGTTGCTCTTTCTTTGACTACTGATGCTGTCACCCCACCATAGTAGGCCACCAGATCGGTCAGGCACGATCTGTCCATCTGTTTTCTAGATAGGCAGATCTCTGTCCTCCAACTGTAGAGGGTGTTTTGAATGACTCTGCTCTTACATTTGTCATATCAGGGCTACAGGACATGCTTCAGAGAATTGGCCTTTACTACTAGATTATGCAACCATAAACACAGATGTATTCAAAAAATTACCCCCTAAAATGTGATTTCCCAGTCATTAACTTGATTAGTTTGTAAAAAAAAGACCACCACATTTAGCATCAGGAACTGGTTTTAATTACATTTTCAAACCATTTATGTTTTGTTTGAATAAATGTTTTAAAATAGTGCAGCATTATTTTTTTCACTGAGCCCACAGAGCCTGTAAATAGCTACTATATACTCTAGCACATTACATCTTCTGTAGCAAATCTTGTGGTCTGTGCTTATTGTTTGTGGCACAATTACAGTGATAACCAGCGTCCTATCTGTTTTCTAACAAAACGGAACAAACATTTCCAGACTAAGGGAGCTTTAGGTTTAAAAACCACAAAATAAGTCTCTATGACAAGTTAGTTAAGTTTCTGTTATCAAACTGCTAGTGTTGTTATCTCTGTTAGTTCTGTTAGATTCAGTTATCTTCACAGTAAGATGAACTTCACACTACTACCGACACCCATTGGAATGAAATGCCAGGTTACCAGCATCACTGGAAGTTGTAGTTTTGTAGGAATAGTGGGTGTTAAGCCCCAATCTGGATTAAGCCAGCTTCAGGTAAAATTGCATTTTATTTGGAATTATGAAAATTCAGACTGTCTTCATGACTGAGGGATGCACATTCCCAGAGCTTTACGGAAAAGCAATGAGATCTGCAGTCCATCTCTCTTCACCTTTAAGCTGTTTATCTTCAGCAAAAAGGAAAATGGATGTAATAGGCAATCTGTGGGATTTAAGTAATATTCAGAACATGCAGTTTGTGTGGTGCATGTTACATTTTTTTTCCACACTGACCTTTAAGAAAATTTCCATTTTATAATACCTAATTACTTAAATACCTTTTGCTAGTCTTCAGTCTCATCTCTCTCAAACATTTTCAAATGCTTCTCCACAAAACAAGTAATTGCCTAACAGTTATACTCTACTGAAATTACTGTTCCCACCAGAATTATTTACAGGAGTACATGAATGAGTTATTGGGTGCTGCAATGACACTAATACTGAAAATAAAAGTAGGAATGGACTCAGTGCTCTACTTCTGGAACTGTTCATCCTCCATCTTAAACAAACACAAAGCGATATTCAGATCAATTTAGCTATGACTCAATGTTCAAATTCAGTCTAAATGATTATGCATAAAGATCACGGTAAGGTGCCAACTTCATCTAGCTGTGCTACTGATGATAAAATAAAATAGAAGTCCAAATATGAACAGCTCTAAATAGTTAAGGGGAATAAAGCTGAGGCATGGAAAGATTAGAGATTCTTTTAGTTAAATAATGAAATTTGTTAATATTTGCAGCAGTACGTTGATCTATACCGTAGAAATGAAAGAGTCCTATCCCAGAAAACACCATTGCAATTACCTCATGTTGTTGACTTGTACGTGTGAACTTCACTGGACTGCCTGATTATCTTAGTCCTAAGATCCCCCCAAAAGACCATCATAATCTTGTCTCATGTGCTATCACAGAGAAGTGGGCTGTAAAGGTGTCGTAACTATGTCCCCCATGGAAAGAGGTGAGTTATACTGCAACAAGCCTATAAGACGTTTCTTGTCCCATCTTGGATGCCCTGGGCCTGCTTCCTTTTAAAAACACCCTTTCCTGACAAAGTCCTGTTTTGGCTCGTGACTGCCACAATCAATTCCTGGCAGAACAGTGAGAACTGGTCCTCTTGAAGTTAAGTATTTAAAGTAGGCACAGGCCTGTTAGCGCTTGGCAGCTACAATAAGGTACACCTTGTTACTTCATCCTGGAGCTTGTGCTGTTGGCGAGCTAAGGAGATATTTCATCTGTTTTATTGCTGGAGACCAGAACAAAAGAGACTGTAGGATCTGGCTTCCATCACTAGTGTGTTTTTTGTCTTACTTGTTACGAGTTTGTTTTTGCATTTGTAATGGAGGTGATCATCTTGAATAGAATTTTAACTTCTCCCTGCAAAAATTACAACTTGCTTTGATGAGACTGTGTGTGTTCATATGAATCCTTCACACTCACTGTATTGAAGAAAGATGTGTATGTCCTAAGGCAATTTATCTGTGGGGAATTATGCGACCTTGTACACTGCATGAAATGGATAGAGTTTTGATTTAATCTCCTGATGGCACAGTATTTTAAATTGTAGAGATGAACCCTTTTATTGCGCTTTTGCAAAATAAGCACTTGCTCTTCTAAGATATTTAAAAGGAAATGTGTGGGGGAAATCCTTCAGTACAAAGTGGATGAACAGGAAAAGTCAGAGTCTCAAGAGAGAACAAAATGACCTTTTACAGTATACAGAAATAGATTTATTCTTTTTATTACTCTACCACTAAGTAAAGATTCTTGTTAATATGGTTACTTCCCTAGTAAAGCAGTTGGCCATATCTTCAGTCTGATATGGTCTCAAATAAGGGACATAATGCTGATGGTGTTGCATAGGATGATAATGTAAAGAACCACATGAAACAGAACCATGTGTGCTGAATTTTTAGTCTTCCAGAGAGGAACTGTAGCAGAATTTTTAAAATGACATGACATTTTGGAGCAAAACACAGCAAAAAAATGTATGAAGTTTTTCTGTCAGCCTAGGTCATGTTGAAAATTTTAGCTTTGGAAGCAAGGACCATGAAATGAATCATATGTTCCTGAATGAATGTCCCTGTGGATGCATATTTTTTCTTGAACTAAGTACTACAGATATTTAAAGTGCTTTAAAATTAGTTGCTTATTAAGTACAAGTATTGTTCTAATTCCTGCAAGTATGTAAAACATAAAATTAGTTGCAAGGTAATGGAACACTTTCTATCAGTGTACAGAATAATGATAATTAGGTACTTGGCAAAACATCACCTAACAGAGGATAGAGTTTTCTCACCATCATTGTTTTCCCATAAGATTTTTAGACTTGTGGGAAGAGAATAATTCCGTGTGCTAGTATGAGTAAAGATAGAATATTTCTAAGGCTTTCATTGTCAAATATTATGATGGAATTTTACAAGCAAACTAGATAGTAAGCAAAGCACATATTTTTCCTATGACTGTTTTATTACATATATATACTTCTGCAGGCAGTTCAATAGTAGAGGTATTACAGAACATCATACAGGCTAGCAGTAGATAACATCAAGTGATGGATGTCTCTAAAATTTACTTTTGAACAAGTACTTTGTGGTGAAAGTCATCTTCACATGTTAATGGTTGGTAGGTCAGCTCAGGCTATTAAAGACAATCCTAGTGCAGAAAGCTAGGAAATAAAGTGTCTGCTTTATTTTGCTGTATCATACTGAAACTGGGACAAACAATCTTGGCATTGGGGCATTTGGAACTGAGCAGTCCCCAGCTGCTTTCATGACAGGAAACTTGCCACCAGACTACAAAAGCATGGATAATGCCTCAGTGATTGTCCTGGAGTTTGTCTCTGGCTTTGCAAATGGAACTTGAAGTTTGGCTGGCAATGAACAGTAATAAACCTCTCGCTGGACACCAGGCACAGCAAGGTTTTAAACTCTTCATTTCATTTTATTTCCTGAAGACATGCACAGAATGGTAGTGCTCCCTCGACGTTAGAATTAGACAGTTTTCTTCAGAAAATAGTATTTTAAATGTACTGAACTGTTGGATGCCATTAATTCAGAATGTTTCTCAATTACCTCATCATATGTGATGCAAATTGTTACGGTCTCCAAAAATTGTCTATTCTGAGTCTTCTTTCCCTTGTGTACAAGCTCAGCTCTTTGTTTGCCTTTAGAGGGAGATCATGCAATCTGTCAGCGCCTGCAGGAGCAGGCTGCTTTGCAGGGGAGGCACGCCAGGAGCCAAGACATGGACATCAAGCGTCCTCATCACCACCCCCTTTGTGCAGACCACTTCCTGAGCATGGACACACATGTAACTCGTTATGGTCCCTGTTTGCACACACAGCCTGCCACAACAACCCATTCACATTTCATACGCAAACTCACAAATACTTTTCTAATCTGCCTGTCCATTCTTATGTTTGTGAGGCCATGTAGGTAGACATACACCTCTCCATCTGTAACTGGAGAAGAAACGAATGGAGGCTTCAGGGGAGACTTCTCACAGCCCGTTCTCATAACTTTTTTTTTTCCTTGCACACCTGCATGCAGTTAGAGCTGGCATTAAGCACACAGCCCAACTCCTGAGCCAAGGGAATATACTGCAGAGGTTTATGGAGAGATAGAGTTGTAGACTGCTTAGGGCAACTGGAGCTTGTTGCTGTACTTAGGACCTGGCAGTCTGGCTGATCTCTGCATGCATCTCCAGGTTGCCCTTTCCTGGTAATGTATTGTTATTTACTAAATCTGATGAATTGGCATCTGTAAGTATTTGCCAGCAGGACTCCTATTTTAGGCAGGATCCTCAAACACATGTGCAGAATATAATTTAAGAGCAGAACAAGTTACTTTTGTAAGTGGGATTCACATTATCTGTAGCAAGTCTGTAATTTTAGTTTGGCATGAATCTAACTCGTAGCAATTTGCTGTTGGCTTCATAATGGTGAACCTGATGCTGTAGTCATCTACTGACACCTGTCTTTTATGAGGTGGGTGAGTCCCAACCCCCAAATAAATATTTTCTAAATTTGAATTTTGTTTTGAGGGTTAAGAGTAGATATACTTCTTGTTTTCTTCAAAATAATATTAATACTTTTTTAAAAAACATTGAGATGCATCAATCAAACAAAATCTTGCATCTTGATATTGCATCTGAAATCGGGTGAATTTTAGAGGTCATCTTCTGTATAGGCCCCATGTAAAGCTAGCAGACGGTTGGCTTCTTTCCAAGTAACCTGCAGCCATATGGTGAGAACATAATACTTTTAAGGCCATCTTCAGTTGTGATTTTATATTATTAATTTTAAATTAGGTACTTTGTTACTGTTTTTCTTGACTTAGTTCCTCGTAAACTTACATACAGCATAATTATTGGTTTCTTCTTCAAAATACCATACAAAATGTCATCAAAATAGCACATTTAAAATCTTCAGTATTCCTCTTCTGTGACACAGGTTCTCATTGAATATATAAAATGGCATAAGAAATATAACTTTCTTAAATAATAACTACATGCTTTGGAGAAATACTGTTTCCTGCTGAAAACCCATGAAACCAATATTGTTATTCTAAATCTACCTGATTAATTTGGATTCAGCTAAAGGGTATCTATTCATGCAGTTTAAAATAAAGGTGAAATAAGTAATTAGTTACTTTTTTTCTTTTTTTCTTTTTTTCTTTTTTTTTTTGTGAGGTAAATTCAAAACAATTTTTTATAATTCCTGGAATTTTCTTTTGGTCCAAAACAGTATTTCATCATCAAATTCATTAGCCTGTGAAGTGAAGTGAGCAAGAAGTTCTGGGAGTAGCAGAAATTGTAAAACGTGGCTTCCTGGGGCTTGGTATGCTGCATTGCTTTATTACCTGATCTATGGTGAAGTGCCAGCCCCAAACAAGCTTTCAGACAGCTGAGACATCCTGGAGTGAGCTCTTGTGCAGGCAGTGTGGTATCATGGTTGTACACCATTTCTGCCTTTCCTTTACTGGTAGTGCCACAAGGCCTGCATCCTGTGCCCAGGTAGACATTTTCAAGGCACTTCTATGAAGTTAACTTGTGTACATCCTGCAGACTTCCACCAACTTTGTTTGAAGTAAGCCAGGGAAGTAAAAAGTTTTTCAGGAGGAAGAATCTCTTGGATAAACAGAGGGCGGCTCACAGAAAAGCAATGTGATTTCAAAAAGTCATTTCCTTAGGAAACCAGTCTTAGAAGAAGGCAGTATTTTTGCAAAGATCATTCCATTTTTGACAGATTTTCTAGCCAGAGGCTGGTGTAACAGGTCAGCATTTGCTGTAGGCTGAGAACAGATGTGAGAATAGGGGGCAAAAAGGGAAAGAAACTTGACAGACTCCAAATGTTTTCCTTGTTCTGGGAGAGCAGGGCTTTGCAGTGGCTGTAGCTGGCATGGTGAGCAGTGCAGGAAGTACTGAGCCCCCGTGCAAAGCGTGCATAAGGGAAGCATTTTCATGGTACCTATCATGCAGAAGTCTATTAACAATTTATTTTCTCTCTCTCTGTTTTTTCATTTGTTGTTTATGTTTTGGCTTGTTCTTTTGGCAAGGAGTCTCCTGAGAACTTGAGCCTGCTGGCTTTCATTAGTTATATTTTTCATTATCTTGTTCAGTAACAACTCTTGTTGCTTACTTTTAATAATTTTCTGCATAAATAGTTACAGAGAGCGGATAGAAGCAATCAAAAAACATTCCATATTTTGGATATCATCATTTCCCTCCATTTGTGTCAGTAAATTAATGCCAGCTCTATTTTTCCTGTGCTAAAGAATACTTATGTAACCTTCTTTTTTACCTGAAATTAAATTGTTGGGGGGAAGCTTTTTAAAACCATTTTCAGACAGGGAGCGGTTTATTGTATTTTATTTCTAGAGGTGCATTTTTATAGAAGTCAGATTTCTGTGTGATGCAGAGCAGTATACCAGACATGTAGGGAGCTGTGCACATTTAAAGTAGCCTGAGGATCTGCTTCTGGGTAATCTGGGTAATATAACTACTCTTTCCTAATAGAAGATACTTTTGTTATGAATACCCAAATCTGCTATTATTTGCTCTCAGCTGCAGAGGTAAGAAACTCATTGTGATGCAGGCGTATGAATGGGATCCAGAGGAGCCGATGAATACGCTGAGTTGTCTGTTATCTGCCTCTTGCATATGCAAGCCTCAAGTAGCGTCACTCATTCTGATTCCCAGAGGGCTCAGATTTTATATGCATTACAACAAGAAGATAAGCAGTTGACAGAAAATTGGTGATTTTCAATTTTGTTTCTCTCCACTGCATTTTTACGTATAGATCAGTTCAAATCAAA
Source organism: Alectura lathami (assembly GCA_013399715.1). Classification (NCBI taxonomy): domain Eukaryota; kingdom Metazoa; phylum Chordata; class Aves; order Galliformes; family Megapodiidae; genus Alectura; species Alectura lathami. Next base: position 255,090 of record VXAV01004452.1, read on the forward strand.
TGCCTTATGCTATAAATTACAGAACAAAAAACGCCATATGTACTGCTGTGTTTTCTGCAAATGCTGAAGGAAAAAAAATGTAGATATTGTGTTAAGACTGCCACTCATTATACAGTCAATAAGTTTGTTTGCTAGAAGCTGTTGCACTGGGTAGATTTGCATCTGTGCATCTTTGTCACCTGCCTGTCATTGTTCACCCAGCTGAGGTACTGGGGGGCAGTCTATGAACAAGCTCCAGAGTGGGCGCTGCCGCGTGCTGAGGTTCACCTTCAGGACCATGCTATTGTCAGCTTTGTTCTAAAGCTGTGTCCTTCTACTGAAACCACATTTATGGAACAGCAAAAACCAACTCTCTCATTTGGCACAAGGCAGTGTAAAGAAAGGCTTGGGAAACCTTTACAGGAAATGAGCTGTGTCTAATCCAGTTTGATGTAGTAGGCAGCATATTATTAAGCCAAATCCCCGTGTTTATCCCTTTTTCCTTTGCACCCTGCTCCCTGAGGCCAGTACTTTTCCCTCTTCCAGACAAGTTGTGGAAGGTTTTATAATTGGAGGGGTAACTAAGCCTTCCCTTTGCCCCCTTCTCTTTTCCATCCTTACTGCCTCCCAGGTTCATGCGAATACTTCCAGCTGAATAAGGTGCAGCACACCATTAAAACCCAGCTGATTGAAATAATGAACTGGAACTGGGGGCAGAGTGTATTTTGTTAAGATACCAGAAAAGATCCATAGACCAAGTCCACAGAGCCCTAGTCTTTGCTTTTACTCCCATCAAATGCAAAAGAAAAGAAAGGAAGATGGAACTATTAGAAGGGTATTCTAATTTTATGTTGAGGATTCTCTGATTTTCAGCATTGAATCCATTCTTCCTTTTTGTCCAGTTTTGTTTGTTTTCTGTCATTGTTCTGTCATCCTCTGTCATATTTCTTTTTTCTTCTCAGGTGTTGCTGGTCAGCTGAAATGGTGATCGGCTCCCTGTCAGGCTCAAGGATTTGCAATTTATTTTTTGCCTGCCACCTGTTGAAAAAAGACTGGAAATTCCTTTTCTGCCAACAGGAGGATCCATTAGTAACACAAAAGCAGCAGCTGCATCACCGCAGGGATGCACAATAGTTACGTACATCGGTGACTGTTTATCTGCTTCGAGACATTAGGACAGATTGGTCCCTTTAATTCTCTACCTGAAAAAAAGAGCCAGAGTCCATACAGTGCTTAAAATAAGCTGCTGTGTTTTAACTGCTGAAATAACATTTCCAATCCAATAGAAATCTCTTAAAAAACGGTTTTTAAAAAAATATATTAAAATTGTACCAGAAAGGACATAGTCATAGTTGAGTGCTGCATTACTTCAATTTTAAAGCTGTATAACCTCGTATGGAAGGTGTAGTAACACAGTGGTAAATCAGGTGGCTGCTTGAGACACTTTCACAATCTGAGATTCACTTAGGCTGACTTGGCTGAGAATTCAGGTTGTGGTCTGAAGCCATAATGGTCTTATTGATGCAGAAAAAGAAGAAACAGCCAACATAATGGTCCTTTCTTTTCTTATTCTCTGCTTGCTATACCACTGTTAGAAACACTGCAAATATGAATGATTACATTGCATTTCAATCCTCATTAAAAGGGGGTAGAAATACTAATAAGTAAAACTGCAGGTTTTATAAGTTGACGACAGACAAGAAATTTGAAGAATGCTGTAGTCATTTTTTAAGGTTTTTTTCATTCTGGTCTTTTCATGCAGCATCACTCTGACCTTTGGCAGGATATTCCCTATTGAGACAGTGTTTTCGCGATCTGTTAGTCTTCTTTATTCTTTGCCAAGTGCTGGTAGTGATGGATTTTCAGACACCCCTTCCAGTGATGGAATTTCATATACCCTTTTCCCTTGCTTTTTCTCCTTTCAGAAAAAGTACTTTCTGTCCTGGTTACCTGGTAACATCAGCAGTGCGTGCAATGTGGTATGTTGAACTAATTGCCAATTAAATAATAGAGAAGGCCAGGATCTAACAGAAAATCATTGTGCACAGTTCATTAACTGCATTTCACAGAACCAAATTCATGCCACAGGATTTTTAAAAACACATTTAAGGAAATGAAGGGTTTCATCCATAACACTGAATAGCTACAACAGAATGGAAAGGCACTCAAAGCAGCAGTTTCTGGAGTTTTCAGTTCTTCCCCTACCCTTTGGTAGATATCTGTACAAGTCAGTTATTCCTGTGGGTTAGTTCTTCTTGGGATAAATGACTTAAAAAAGACTTGNGTTCAGTGATAGTGAACTAAGAAATACTAAATAAGATTCAGGAAAACTCTGCAGATGCCTTTTAAGCAGATTTTAAAATATCTGAGTGGGTTCACAGAAAAACCCTGCAAAGAGTGCAAACATGCGTTATGGTAAGGGATCCATAATATGGAGCGTATAACTTACAAAGATTCAGCTAATACTTAGAAGCAAAGTGCTATAAGATGAATCTTTTGTTTAGCAAATATGTGAAGGCTGGTTCTTGATGCTACTGATTCTTAGTGCTAGACAGATTTGGACAAGAAATGGAATGAATGTGTATGAGTGCATCTGAACGTACTTAAATGTAGACAAAAATGTAAAAAGAGACATGAGAAGTGATTTGTCTTTGGGGAATGAGTGGAAGCCTAGGAAGCTGCAGGGTGAGCAGCATTGCATCTAGAGCAATGGGGCTTAAAGCGTAAGTGTTAAAATACATAAAAAGGAAAGGAGGCAGCACCCAAAATAAAACTTCAAATGTCCAGTTAGATGATGGTCTAGTCCATCTGATAATTCCTGACTTCGTAACTCGTAGTTAGAGCTGTTAACAAATGCAGCTTGCAGAGTTGTGAGAATCTGGGATCTCCCCAGCTCTGTGCGGACTATCAATCCTGTTGTTAATGCCAAATGAATTAATTAATGCCTGGTTAATGCCAAATTATCCTGTCAGTTACACACACAATTTCTTCAGACCATGGTGGGAGTTGCAAACACACAGCTGAGAGCAAAATTTGTCCTTTTAACTCTACAATTTTAACTCTATCTCCTCAGCTGTCTCAGTGTCTCTCCCCTGCTCAGCTAAAGTTTACTAAATATGTGTATTATTTACAATTTATTCTAGTCTACCCTCTGGCTACACAAAAATCTCCATATAATGTTATCTTTTTCTGCAAGTTTTTACCCTGTTCTCATTGACTTTTATACTTTTTATAACAAAATCAATATCGTTGCCCAGCACACTGCCAGGACATTAATGTGCATCTTAGTGCACATAGCAAAAGAGATATTAGAACATTAGGTGTTGTACATCTGTCATTCTGCTAATTTGATAGTCAATGAAATTTAGGGAAAAAAAAAGTGATAATAAATGAATTAACATCTGTGGGAATACAGAACATATTTATCTGTCTAGAGGCTAGAATGATTTTTATTACAGAACTAGAAGACAATAAGCTGTTTGACATATGATCTATTGCATAAACTTAAATTTACTGAGAGATTGGGTTTTAAGAGAGAAGCAGTGACACCTAGCCATAATACCTTGAGATCTATTCTTAATCTTGCTGCTGATAGAATGCTGAAGGGCTGCAGGATATGAAGATCTTTTTCATGCAGTTAGTTTATTACCATGTGACTTGAACTTCTTTTAAGATAGTTCGTAAAAAGGCCTTTGTTGCTGATACAACTATATTAAAAAGTTTTTTTACAATCAGTTCTTTCTGTAGTTTTGATCTCTTGGTCACAGCTTTGTTTGCAGTTTCCACAGTTGTTTGAAGTATTCAAACATGATGCAAGTTGGAGGTTTTTTTGCTTGTTAGAAGCGATCAAAAATGCTGGTTACTAAAAATAATCTGCTTTGAACCTCACTGGAGCCTCACAATTCAATCTACAGTCTAACAGTGGCCTTTCCTGGAAGCGCTAAAAGGAGGTGCTATAAAATAGAATAGTTAAAGATCTCAAAACCTGACTCTGTAAAAAGTCAGGCTAAAGTGACAAGCAATTCATAGAATCATAGAATGGCTTGGGTTGGAAGGGTCCTCAAAGATCATCTAAAAGATCATCTAGTTCCAACCCACCTACCCCCCTGCTGTGGACAGGGTTGCCAACAGTATTCTTGCTAAAATTTCACCATACATCCAGTCTAAGTCACTCAATTTCCAGCTTGTTCTGTAGTCAGGACATTCCTCAGTCATCAGTTTGGTATGCCAGACAGGCGGAACAAGGAAAAGCCTTGCCATAAGGCATTTTCTCCTTTCTTCTTGTATATATATGCATATTTTCATAGAATCACAGAATGGCTTGGGTTGGAAGGGACCTCAGAGATCACCTAGTTCCAACCCCCCTGCCGTGGACAGGGCTGCCAGCCACTAGCTCACTAGATCAAACTGCCCAGGAACACATCCAGCCTGGCCTTGAACACAGCCAGGGATGGGGCAGCCACAGCTTCTCTGGGCAGCCTGTGCCAGCGCCTCACCACTCTCTCAGGGAAGAATTTCTTCCTGATGTCCAACCTAAACCTTCCCTCTTTCAGATTTAGCCCATTCCCCCTTGTCCTACCATTATCCACCCGGGCAAAAAGTCAGTCCCCCTCCTGCCTGTAAGCTCCTTTCAAGTATTGGAAGGCTGCAATGAGGTCTCCCCGGAGCCTTCTCTTTTCCAAGCTGAACAATCCCAACTCCCTCAACCTTTCCTCACAGGAGAGGTGCTCCAGCCCTCTGATCATGTTGGTGGCCCTCCTCTGGACCCGCTCCAACAGCCCCACATCCCCTCTGTGCTGGGGGCCCAGGCCTGGGCACAATACTCCAGGTGAGGCCTTACATCTGGACATCTTAGATTTTACATCTCTTCACAGTCTTTTTGTCAGTCTATTTTAATAAACCTCATCCAGCATTACAGTGATTTACAGTGTTCAATATGAGTCATGTTATTTTTATGTAAGGACCGAATTCACATGATAACTGCACCTCTTAAGTCATTTGATACCGAAGAGACGCAATTTTTTTAGCCACAGCATTGTCCTGGAAACCCGAGTTAAATTGCTTGTCCACTGTATCCCCTAGATGCTTTTCAAAGTTGCTGTTGTCTGGAGTGAGTGTGCCGGTCTATTTTATGACCTCAGTAATTTATTCCTTACTGCACTGAATGCTGTGGTTTTCTAAGCATTGTGGAACACTGTGAGCACTTTGTTCTTATTGTTAATTTTTCATCTGCAAATACAAAATAAGTGATTTTGCATTTAGTTCCAAATAACAAATATTATCAAGCTGAACATGTCAAAAACCTCCTGTAAAATGTAATTTCCTCTTCCATTTTCTTCCTCTGGTTTTATTAGGTGGGAAATACACAACATTTCTAAGCTTTAATTCAATAGTATAGTTGTGTGCCTGCCTGTTAGAATGAACATCAAAAAAGTTCTGAAAGGGAAGACATCAGAAAGGAAGTTTACTGCATTAAAGTGATCTCACAAAGATCCTCTTCAAAGTGTCTTCTTGAATTGAAGGAAACTTCTGCAATGTCTGCTGTAAGATGCTAGCTGTCAGACTTCTTTTACGTATGTGTTCTTTTAAGATCTATCATATGTCTGTTGGGATTTAGGAAGAGCAGAGGGTTGTATACCACACAGAAAATGAAAAATGCTTTGAAATCTGCAAAATCAGTAACAAGTTTGTGATTTAAGCACTAAATAAACTGGTAGAGCCACCTTTGAGATAAAGATTCAGTTGATTTGAGTCAAATCCATTAAATTGTTTCATAAAAGCAGAAAATCACTTCCAGATTCTTAGAATTTAAAAAAATTGATTACTTGATGATGTGATACCAATGTGAAGATTAAGCCAATTCAGTACATTGTCTCATGATGATACTAGCTTGTGTACGTAGCTTTCATTTGCAAATACATTGCTTTGCTCTTAGTTAATTTAGTACTGATGACTGTAAATTGTTTTATTTTCACGTTTTACTTTAGTTAAGTAATTTAAATCAAATTTAAGAGCCATAGGGTAAGGTTCGATAACCATAGGGTTTATTTCAGAACATAATGGAGACCCAGAACTGTTGATATTGGTCACTTAGGCTATCATCTGACAATTTCTTTCTATATTTAATTAGAATGCATTTGATTTTCATCATAGACACATACTTTTTACGAGATAAATAGAAATGGCTAAATGCAACCATTTTTAATAAAAGCACTAATGATCCCTTTAGAACAAATGATGTTGATATGTGCTATGAAGAATAAAATAATGGTGGTAGAAAATACAAGCACATGATCAAAGCATCTGACCCATTATATGTTATAGAAATACCACTATATTATTTTGTCAGCTGTAATCTTGTACCTTTGTAACTGGTTTCTTCAAACTATATACCACACAACACACATCAAGACAGAGGAAGATCAATGGTAAACAACAGAAAGAAAATTTGCTTGCTTCTGTTTTTCTGTTCACTCTAATTTCTTTTCTTCTTATAAGACATATAGACAAGTATGGAGTATATTCTCCATATAATTTTCTAGAAAAGTATAGCAGTGTTGCCTTATGTAATCTTTTTGTCTGCAATCTCAAGTGACAAATATGTTAGCAGAGATGAAGAGAGGTTTTCTTTTTGTCTATATCAATAAATCCATTCTTGGCCATGCTACAGTAGTTACACTTAGAGTGGATTTTGCCCATGTCAAATGGGAGAAATTTAGAGTGTATTCAATTCTCATGTACAACAGAGAGGTAGTTCAGGTACATTATGTTTCAATACATTGCTCATGCTTGTGCTGTCGTTTGTTCTTTTCCATACATAGGGTTCAGGTTATAAACTTTTGAATGCTCTTCTCACAGCAAGCAAATGTTCATGTAAGGAAAGGTAGGAAGCTTTGTGGTTGAGGTATATCTTAAAGCTGACTTTGGTATGTGCTCTGTTAGGGGTGCTGATGACTGCTGGAGTGAATGTTGCTGCATTTCTTCTGAACTACATCTTTCCATGAAAATCACATAAGATTTATTCCCACAGAATACCTAACACAAATTCCTTCTCAGTCATTTAGCTTCCAACATTTTTCATGTTCATGATTCCAGTCTTAATTCTGTTTCTACTCTGAGAAAGTGTAATGCTGGAGAAAATTTTGGAAGGGAACGACTGAAATATACATGTCAAAATGATCACTCAGAAATTCTTCCTAATTTCCTAGTCCTGAAGTCTTAAAGCATCATATTATTTCTGTTGTACCACTCCACTGAAGTCCTCCAGTCCCCATATGCCTTACTAACTGATGGGGGACTGTATGCTCCTGTCACTCCTCAATATCTTGTTTCTACTTAAGAGTCCAAAGAATGATCTGCAAATGTTTGAGCATTAGCTTCTGTGACAGCTCACAAATTTTAGCGCTTCAAAATTGCCAGTGCATTTCTGTGATTATTATAATGGAAAAGCCAGATTGCAACATTAAAATAAACCACTGAATCTGAAACGGTAATGTAAGATGCTGTCTCTTGATTAAGATAGCAAGCCATACTGACTTATCATCAAATGTTAGTAGCTTAGAAAAGGAGTGTTCAGTTATACAATCAGCGCAGAAGCTATCAAAAATTGCCTGTGTGACTTTGAGCTTCTCTGTGTTAAAGAGAAGACAAATGCCTGATGAGTTTGATTATGTATATGATATATTTGGCAGGCATAGAGCTAAGTGTATGGGTCACATTAGAAGTGGTTTTTTTCAGATTATTGATACTGTTGTGAGGATTAGAAATTTTTCTTATCAATAAAGTAGATCCCCAAAGTTCTCAGAACATTTCAGAACATAAGGCATATTATAATACAAATGTTGTACATTAAAAAAAAAAAAAAAAAAAAAAAAAAAAGATTCATGCTAATATAAGAAACAGACCAGATGACCATGTATGATTCTATATGTTGCCATAATGAGACGACAGATGCATTAGCAGGCTGCAGAATGTGATCTGCAGCAGTTTTTGGTTGTTATAAATAGTAGCATCCTTCACATTGCCTTTCTGAATGACTAATAAGGCATGCTGGACTATGTTGTCATTGCGTCTCCATTAGTGTAAAAACAGAGATTCCAATGAAGGTAATGATACTATTTCAATTTCTGATATTGGTTATTGCGTGTAACATTTGACTGTTCTTCTCTTTTAGTTTCTGCTGTACATCAGGAAGATAAATAGTACCTTATATGCCTCACTAGTTAAAATAGTTAAATTGAATATTTGATGCATTTAAAAATCCTGAACACATTGGAGAAGAAGTCAGGGTGGAAGGCTAAAGGGAAGCACAGAAGAATATGTATGTAAAAGTTCAAGAATTAAAGCACTTATAACTGATTTTCTTTAAAGAAGATATTGTGTGGATGTTCTTGATTTGTAGATGTAATAACATGTCAGCTAAGATACCAGAATATGTACTGGTTACATGGCTTTTGCAGTCTACAAAAGGAACTGTAGGTAATTGTTTAATGGAGTCTGTAGTGATTCCATTTTATTGCTTGGAAGAAACTGGAGTTGCTGCAAGATGTTATGGCATTACTTTGCAATCAACTCCTAAATTAGAAGGTTATTTTTATTTCTTGGCATATCGCCATACTGAAATAGCATCTGTGAAAGAATACACTTATATGTTACATCCAACAGAATAATTATCACCTAATATGTATGTAATTATTTGAAATTAGTCTATTGGAATTGGAATTACTTACTAATGTGACTTTGATAACTAAAAAGAAATGTTCTTCTTGTAATTGACCTGCCTAATCTGTATTTATCTACATGTCAGAATGTAGTTTTTGTCACAACAATATGAAACTTGAAAGAGGATCTTCAAAATGCAGTTTTCTAGGCTTCAGTTCTGCAAATGGATGAGTGCCTCCTGTGATCTTGCTCTTACACTTAAATGTTTACAGACACTTCAGTAGATCAGGCCTTTGTCTCTCAATTGCCTTTTTTTTTGTTTGTGTGTGTCTGTTTTTTTTTTTTTTTTTTTTTTTTTTTAATTTTTCTCCTTGGTATTTACGAGCAAAGTAGGATGATCTGTACATCTAAAATCAAGTACTTATCTCCATTAGCTTTACTTATAGATCTATTAATTGCTGAGATGTGGTCTTCAGTGGTTCTCTGGACTTTATGCCCACTGGTGATTACTCACTGGTATATGCAGTCACACTGTATTTCTGTGCTCCAGCTTCTGCAGTGCCCCAGGGCCTCTTATCCAGTGGCTGCCACCTAGGTCCCTCTCATGCACAAGTATCTTGAGCTGCTGCCACCAGGGACACCTGGCCCTTTGGGCTCGTGGTCCCACTGCAGGCTGGCTCTTACTCCTCGGTACATGCACACAGAACCCAGGAAAACAGGGATGGAATTTAATAAGAAAACAGTACTCACTTTGCTGATCTGGGCAGAACACGGCCACACAAGGGTACTCACCAGCCCGCTGCTTACACACAGCCAGACCCTTTATCTCCAGATGCCTTTATTTTCCCGCACTTGTTCCTTCCCATTCCACCTTGGTCCCTCACTGAGGAGGTCTGTGAGGTGATGATCTGTGATCTGGGAAGCCCCTCCTGTTGTCCCCTGATGGTTTCATGCCTGGCCCGTGGCTGATTGCCCTTCTACAGCAGGTCTGAGAGGAGCTGGAGGGATTACTGGGTTTCCTTGCCCTGTGCTATTCCTTTTCACTTTTGTGTTGTTGGAGACGAGCCTTTAAACTCATAGCCTCATGGATGAAGGTTGTTTTTTTTTTTTTTTTTTCCAGAGCAAGACTTTAAGATTTCTTTTTAAAAAGTCTTTTTAAGACTTAAACTTTTCAAGTTTTTAAGAGCTTGGAAAAAGATTTTATCTAAGTGCAATCATGACATCAATGTTCTTCCTTATTAGTATGGGAAGATCTCCTTTCTGGTGCATCTCTCTGGTTCTGACTCTGGGGTTCAACCAAAGGCTGTTCTGATGGTACATGTCAATGCATTTCCCCAGCTGTCAAAGCATAAAGATAAATTTCTGTGCGTTCTCTGTGCCTCTGAGGCTATGTAACATTTGACAGAGAATATATGCATGAAAAGTATTGACTGATAATTAGCAGATAATAAACTAAGCTTCCCCAAAAATGGTGTTCATCTGAAGACTGTGGAAACAATGCTTTTGTTGTAGGTAATTTATTTATATACTAAATGTCATTTATCTTCTGAACTGTCCAGGATACAACAACAAAGTCTACCTCATGAGTAAGCATCCTCGAAAAGCAGTCTTCAAAACAAAAGATCATTGAAATTGTATATGGCAGCTCAAATGTGTAAAAGATGACCATGGATCTCACCAATAGCTGTTCTGAAATATGTAATCTTAAATCAAAAGGCACAAGTGACGCAGTATTCCAGAATGCACTAGCAAATTCTAGTAAACATTGATTTCCCTTTTTTCTCCTGTTTGCATCTGCTAGTCTGATTCGATCTGTTTATTCACAGGATGAAAGAGATGTTTTTAAGCATTCTCAACAGTTGCAAGTGGTTGATGTAAATTTTTAAAAAAGCTACTCTGATTTAAAGGGAGTTGCTAGGAAACATGCAGTTTGAAGATGAGATCTCCCACAGAACTCTTCTTTGGCTGTACAATAGGAAATATGTTATAGCATGTCCTGAGTTATAGACTATATGAATAAACTGTTAAAACTTTATAAATATAAATACATCTGCTATGAACCTATTGAATACACTATTCATTCCTGTATCTTAGTTTATTGATGAATTATGGGGTATTACTAAATTCAGGAAAATGTGAAAATCAGATAGAAAATGCCAAGAGTGCTATAAACATTTTCATAATCTGATTGAATTTTCTGAAACATCAAATGATTTTTTTTTTCTTAGAAATTGATCTAATATATTTAAGATTTAATTTCAGGATGATGTTCAGGACTCAAAGCAATCAGCATACCTGTTCTTTTTTAAACTTTATCAAAATTAAAACTCTAACAGATGTTAGCAATTATGGTCTTAATTTTATTGGAGAAGTTAGTATTTTCTGCCCCTTGAAAGCTTCTGGCTGTAGCAACCAAATAGTTCTCTTTATCATATGAAAGAATGCTGACTTTCAGTAATGGATGTCTGCTTGTATTCGTGGTGATTTTTTTCATGCTATTTTTTGAGCTTAGATTATCTTGGATTCAAGGTTAAGCTAACTGGGCTTCAAGACATAAATGGAAGCTAGAATAGGAACAGAGTGGCATGCTGTTCGGCAAGGTACTCTGTGTTTGGCAGGAGTTTATTGATTTTGGTTAGCTGAATTTTTCTACCAGACAGTCTTTAAGCAGCATAGCCCTTACAGAATGCTCTCAGAAAAACGTGAGTGAAGCCTGTGAATTACGGCAGCAGTAAGTGAGGTTTTTCTTATTTATTACCTTAGAAGAAGGAACAGCCAGTTGCTGATAGAGCAAAACATGTAAACAGAGACTCAGAGGACTGGCTGCCTGACCGTTTGCTACTGACGTGATGATTAAAGACTGTCTGAGTACTGCTAAGCAACACTACCTTATCTGAAGGTATTTCAAAACAAAACCTTTTTGCAGCTCAGTGACTCATGAAAAGTTGCAAAGCAGTATTAATAATTAATAGTAATGCCGAGTTGTTGTTGTTCCTACAAATTAGGAGATGCCTAACCTTCCTAAAAAAATATGTTTGTAACAGCAGAACTAAATGACCCTTCGTTACAGAGTCGTTGATTAGCTGCAATACGAGATAGGTGTGTGGCCACTGTAAAATCCTTGCAGGGAAAAGAATCTTGGTGTGTTATGAATCTGTGAATGCACATAGGAAAAATAAGACATCTCATTAGTCGCATGAGCTATTTGAGTAGACAAAATAACAGAAAGTCAAAACAAAGAGTGAAAAAAAAAATAGAGAGGATGATGTAGCAGGCAAGCAAAATAAGTTCCAAAGGGCTCTTTAATTGCTTAACTGAAAAACGAAAGTACCGACTGAGCAACTGACTGAAGAAGTTACTGAGACTTGAAGTCTGGATCCTTGGATGTGTAAATACAAAAGTAGGAGGGTTAAATTCACAGTGCAATTAACTACCAGCTGTAACTACTACCTTAAACAAATGGTGCATTAGAAAATTGCAATGGCAAACAGACACCTTGTAACAATAAGGTTGGCATTCAGGTCCGTGCTGTCTTATAACAATACTCTGCAAATAGTACTATATAACGCATTTTTGTTTCTTCTTATGGCTTTCAAGTGCAGTAAGCATGGCTCAAAACATGTCTAGAGAAGGAATTTGTTATTTTCTTTGTGCTTGACTCTTTGAGAGAAGTCACAGATTCCAGTGAAGGGGGGATCTAGGGAGGGGTAAGATGGTAACTCTGAGTACATTGTGGATCATCAGTATGCCATCAAATTGGTGAGGTTATTAGCTGGCTTTCATTCATGTGAAATGCAGAAAGTAGCTGTACTCTTTAAAATGATGATATAGAAAGTACTGGAAGCACCACTGTAGGTGGCTGACTGGGCTAATGGTCACTACTGGGGGCAGCACGATGGGTTTTGAAAGGCAGAAGTTTGAGCTTGCATTTCCACTTGTACAAATCTGGCAAAAATGAAGAGTTTAATTATAGAAATCAAAGGCAATCAAAAGGAAATGAAACATTTCTGGACAAGTCTTTGTAAAGGGAATTAATGCCACTCTTGGACTCTAAGAGATAGCCATCTATCATTTAAAATCCTCTGTAGACACAGCAGTGCTATAAGAGCAGGTCTGACTTGGAAGTTTACTTACAGCAATCCCAAAGCACTGTAAAGAGATTAATCTGTGTGGTGGAAAGGTACTTGGCTCTCATAACTTTTCCGGTAATAGAGAACACTTGTGGCTAAAGTACTGGTTTCAGAATTAAATCAAGGGGTTGTGGATGACAGGCTTTTGAATAAGATGTAGCGCTCCTTCTAATGTCACAGTCTAACCTAAAATTCAAAAACTTGATTGATCACAAAATTAAATTGCGAAGACTGAAATAGTATAAGACGACAATAAATAATATGTAACATACATCATTATTTTCTTTAACTTCAAAAGTTTATTGGTAATTCTACATAATGAGCAAGTGATAAGATTTATGATGAGCAAGTAATCAAAGCAAAAAATGCAACCTCTTCTAAGAAAATCAAGATAACAAGCAGTTAGATGCTTACTGAAATCACCAAAAGAGCCTGAAATAAAAAACAAATACAAAACACTGATTAGGTTGAAGTATTGTGATGCTTCTAAAAAGGTTTGATTACAACTTTCCACTGTGTTAATTTACTAGTGAATTATTGCAATTATATATATTCATGTTTTGAAAAAGGGAGGAGAACGAGAGATTTCCTCTAGATTATTCTATCTATTTATAGTCTAATCTGGATGGAATCTCTTCCAATTCTAAAACTCGAATGTGTGTAATTATAATGATATAGCAGGAAATGAGAACTGCAACAAGAATCTTGATTTACCTCTCTTAGCTCTTACCAAGCCAGAGCTCCTAACCACTTTCCTTTGCCTCCTCTTCATCATTTTTGTACTAGGGGTTCCTAAGAGAGAGCCCTGAACAGATGTCAGGAGCTGATGCAGTGATCATGCTGCTCCCACGCTGGAAGCCTCAGGAAGGGAAGATCTCATTATGGTCAAAGTTGAGACTTACTAACACACACAACTTGACTACCTTTCTTCTTCCACTCTCTTCCAATCTTGGGGTATCTACTGTTTCTCTTCTAGTATACAACTACAGGCTGATTCTTTGTTTTTTCCCATCTCCTCCTTTTTACTGTGTGCTAGTCTAGCTGATATACAACAGATCAAAAAAAATCTTCCCCATCTGTGTCAAACCTATTCCTTTAGTCCTTTGGTCTTTTGCTGTGGATAGTGCAGACTCCTCATCCTCATGCATATTCACCTACCTATATCTCCATCACTTCTGCTCTCTTTCTTTCTGACTGCCCCTTTGATGTAGTTTATTGCTTCCATCCTCACTTATATGTCCCACCCAATGTCCATCCCCTCTGAGATGCTGAGTTCTGTTTCTCTGCTTCTTCTTCACCAGTTTAGCATCTCCAGTGTTTCTCTGATTTCCCATGCAGACATCTTTCCCTTTGTCTATCCCAATCCTGTCTTCATTTCAAATATAGTAGTTAATGCAGTTTATTGGTACTGCTTTGGATCTTATGGTCTTTATTCTACTGACTTGTTTACCTGCCCTTTTCCCTTCGCTTTTGTGTCTACATTATGAGTGCTTTATGTCATTGCCAAGTGATGATCTCATCTGCAGGTCTACATTAAGTAGGGAGGTGGGGTAAACTTGGCTACTTCATAGCTGTGAAACAGGTATCTTTTGTTTCTTAATGAAGGCAAAAGGTATTCAGTGAAGATCTGAAGAAAGCCACACAGAATATGGAAGAAAATTCAATTTTGATAAGGGGCATTTTGAGAGATTAAGGAATCTTTGTGATCTGCTAGTAAAGAAATGCACATCTTTCCTCTTACGCTGATCATAATGAGGCATCATGAGACACTGCATGCCTCCAGAGTAGTTTAGGGAGGTCCCTATACTTAAAACAGAGCAGGCTTTCTATTCAGCAGCCAATGTCCCAGTTTTTCCCCACCGCCTCTGGGAGGGCTGCATTCCTGACAGCTCACCAGAAGGAGGTTTTTTGAATCTAGGAAGGCAAAGGCCCTGTAGATGTGACTGGCTCTTTTGGGAAACTGAATGGTCAAAAGGGGTATAAATGTGCTAATGAGCTTTAGATAGTAACTGAAGGAGACACAGTTGCAGTTAAGTGCTTGCTTATTTTATCATATATTTTTAAAATGTGTTCTTCATTTGCTAAAATTTTGATGCTTTGTTGTTAGGAGAAAAAGGATAGTATACTGTGCAGATGAAAAGGCGTAGATCCAGGCATGCAGTCACTGTCTGCTTTTACAGGGAGAAGAGTGAGTCGTACTACTGACAGTTCTTTTGTTAGGGAGTGACTTTTACTTAGGCAACAATATCCTTCTCTCTCTGCAAGGAAAAAAGAATGAGATCTGTAAAGCAAAAAAGACAGAGAATGACACTGTGTGAGCATTGCAGCCCACGGAGCTGCCCTCGGTGGGAAAGCTGCTGCCTCAGATATGCCCGGACTCACACTTGGGCAGATGGGAGGGAACGTCACATACAGTCACACTGCCTCAGACATGCAGAAGATAACCCGCGTGCTGTCTCATCTAATAGCAGGCAGGGCTGCCCGAATTCACCAGAGCAATGTGAAGCAGCCTCACTTCTTGTCCACAAGCTGAGATAAATCAGGAGAGATGTGCTATATAGACAGAACCCACTCAGCTGAAATAAGTGGGAGCGAGGTAAGGATTTTAATCCTACCAGGGAAGATATTTTTGTACCCGAATAAAATGAGGTATTTACAGCATTTACTGACACAATATTTATTTACTGTAATTTGAACCAGTGGTCAACTACATTTTCTGAGCCAACAGAAAGGAATTTTCAGAGAGCTAGAGGAGAGAGTAACTTTCCAGAAAGAACCCAAATTCTGTAAAAGAGAGGGAGGAGGGATCTTCTGTCTGCAGTGGGGCCTGTAATGTCAGGGAGAGAGCAAAGGTTTGCACTTAACAATTTCATCTATCAATGCATTTGAACACAGTTATTATGGCCCTGAGTTACTGTGTAATTATTACTGTTCCCAAAAGAGTTACTATTTCATTGCTGTTTAATTATGTGCATTATTTCAGAGTAACTGTGCAATTTAATTCATGTCACTGAAATAAATAAATGTTCCAGGAGCGGCAGTGTCATACCACAAGAAGCTTCATAGTCAGGATCTGGATCCAGGACAAGTATACAAAATTATTTGTTGATGTAACCTCCGGCTGTCTTTTTGGGGAGTCGCATAGACACAGTAGTTTATACCTCCACTGTTTAAAGTAGATGGCTGAGATAGTTGTGAATATCCTTTATCTGGCAGAGCAAACTGTAATGCTAAAGTCTAAAGAAACTTCAGTGCCAACAGAAGCAGGAGAGTAACACTGTTTGCTGAAATTTGACACCTCGATCCAGCTGCAGAATGCATATGCATTTGTTGCCAATGTAAGAGCCTTTTTCAAGTCAAAAAGATTCTCTTTTGGTATTTCATGCCATTTCTCTACCCTGTGAGTTTAATAAATCATCCTATGAAACTCTCCCTAATTATTTGAAATGTGTTCAAATAAATGCCTTCTTAGCATTATTTGACATTCTGTGTGCTTGAGTGCTTGAACAAGGAAAATGGAAACTTATTTTCTGCTCAGAGATCTTCCAGTGATTGCTGATGAAAATGGGTAAAGGAGGCAACAGCTATTAGCTAACAGACAGCACTCTCAGGGTGGTTCTGTGGAGCAGAAGTTGCTGTGGAAGGCCCTGATGACTGAAACATGTTCCTTGTTGCCTCAGGGAGAGACATGAGGCAAGGACACTGAGACAGGCATGTCCAGTAGCAGCTCAGAGACTTGCTGGAGGTCACAGCAGCATTTATCCCAAGCATGCTTACAGAATTAGGTATGTTTGTTCATGTGCTTTGACATTCAAAACTGCCTGTTTCTTGGTGTTCAAAGTGGGAAACAGAGCAGTTTCAAAACAAGATCTAAAATAATGTTCTGGAAAAAGAGAACAATACAGTAAAAAAATTGACTGGGAAAGAGCAAGAGTCCAGGTCAAAGGAAGAAGCTGTGGTCAGCCATGGGAATCTGGAAAATGGTAGTATCAAGTCTGCACCTTGCAAAAAGTGAAAAAGCCATTTTAGCCTGCAAATGTGCTAGGATGCACGTTACTGAAGGGTATTTCAGTACATAGGAGCATATTTGTGTGATGCAGTAGTAACAACATTTATAAACTGAGCAGAAGAGATAAGATCACCACGTGCCCAAGATACAGCAGTATTCTGTCAGTGATGGAAATGTTGCTTTGTGTGAAGGTCGAAGGTTAACCAGTGCTACAATAGAACCAATCAAGAGAAGATAGGAACAGTATGAACAAGATGTGATGCATGTAAAAGATGGTTTGTGTGAGCGTGGCAGGAAACCATTAAAAAAAAAAAAAAAACACACAGAAAATTGCACACTGCAAACATGCTGATGCATTGCCGTAAAGAAATAGACAAAGCCATTGAGCAGAAAGAAAAGGCTAGCAAAATATTGATTGAGAGAAGTGAAAAATGTTATAGAAGTAGAGTGTTCAGGAAAATAGTATCTTAAAATACTGAAAGCTGCATGTTGCTTTAGCTTCAGTTTAGTATATATACAGGCAGAATTTCTCTCAGAGAGAGAAACAAAAGCTTCAAATACAGCACTGCAATAAACATTAAGTTCAACACTTAAAAGGAAGATGGGTCTAAAAGAGGTTGTTCAGTACTGATAGTTGCTGTATAACTTATTACCACCAGAAAACCTGAGTATTCTATGGACTCTTAAAGATTGTGCTGCCTGAATAAAAGAGATCATTAATTCACTGTAGAAAATTCGGTAGTGCATTAATTATTCAAAAGACGCTACACTGTATTAACTCTTAAGTATTCAGTTTAGACAGATAATATGGAAAGTTAAATGTGATATGAGATAAGGCCTTATGTCAGAATTATTCACTCCTTTTTTTCTTTCTCTCTAACCAGGTGTTTTTAGTTCTCTGAATACTGGTGTTGCAAGGCAGAATTCCTTTTGCGATAATCTCTGAATAGAAGATAACCATGGGGCTCTTCATCAGTCATCTCATTACACTCTTTTTCATCTTCTGTGTGGCAGGTAAGATGTGTTAATTCATTTAACTGTTTCCAGTTCTGTGCATTCCAAGGTCAGTTATGCTCTTTGTATTGTTTCAATACAATGGAATACTAAATATGAATATGGAAGCTGTAAGCCCATTCCCCCTTGTCCTACCATTATCCACCTATGCACCTCAGGTGCCTTAGAATGACATTGGAAGACGGTGTGCTGTGAATGTCACTAGCAAGTGACATTGAAGGAACAAATGTGGGTATGATGATTTTCCATGTAGTTTGAGTATACATTGATGTATTTATAGCAATGTTCATTTTATCTTTCACTTGACCATAGTTGGCTATGTTAGGTTAGTGTGAGAAAAACAGGAGGCATTGGTGTGAAGGCGTTTGAATATGGGGAGGCTCTAATATTACGTTATGGTTATAGAAGGCTTTTCAAGTTCAAAGAAAATTCCTAACTTATCTTCTGGTAAGGAATAAATCCAGGCCTTGCATGAATTTTTCATCAAAAGCCAAAGATAAGACTTCCTACAACAGTAGAAAAGATTATGGCACTGTCTTCCAGTGTGGAGGATTCGTAGTCTTATACAATCAGAGGGAGTTCATCATCTCCAGTGTACCATTACAAGGCTGAGTAGCACACGCACACTCTGCTGTTGGACTAGCTCTATGTTGCATACATAATTAAATATCCATTTGAGTTAAGAGAAAGTCTGCTTCTATCATCTGGGGATTTTAACGCCCTTTTAGATTATATAAATCTGAGTCTGTAGTCTTTGCTCTGCCCTAGCACTTGAATCTTGCTGAAGGATTTCTCATTTTGTATGCGTGCTAGACCTGCTGGTAGTTAGCCATAGCAAATTTTCCTTTCCAATGTATTCCCTGGCAATGAAAACATCATGGAAACCAAAAAGCACATAGCTGCAGTAATCAAGATAAAATATAAGGGATTGCTCAAGTGTGTTCACACTATGGTTTAAAAAGTGAAGGACAGATACTATGGAGAAAGAAAGAGTGCAGTTAGGGTGATCAGGTCAAGTTTTAGGAGGTATTCTTGCACACATGATACTATCACAGGGAATGCTGGCAATGTCAGTAGTAACAGAAAATGCGGAAATTGAGGATGGTTTATGAGGAAAGATCATGAGTTCTCATTTAGTGACACGACAAAGCAAAGATCGTATTGAAGAGACAAGTTAGCAGGGGGAAGATGTTGAAAGCAGAATATTCAAAATGTTACTTCAGCAGTTTTTAAGAAAACATGGGGTTTTATTGGAAGGAAGCTCAAGTTGCCTCCTAGAGTACAGGATCCACAGTTCTAAGGTGCTTCTAAAAGGTGAGCTGCCTTTGGGCAAACTAATCCATGGCTTGTGCCACCAGTCAAGGTTTGTGCAGCCCATGGCTCCTAAACAGATGATCTGCTCTGGAGCCAGGAAACCAATGGGTGTAAGAGCCAGTGTTCTTTGAGATGTATCACCATATGGTCTGTCTCAAGTCCAAAGATAGCTGCCAAAAAGCTTGAAAGTATTGAGAATTCGTGCTTTGGATTAGACTTTGGGAACCTCCAGTAATACTTACTGGAAGTATCTGGAAAACACAGAAATAGGAAACTGAAAACTTGAATGCCACGTTGACTTGAGATTTTCAGAATTTGACCTGCAAGGGTCAGTTATTTTGACACCCTGTAAGACAAGGATTGATACCTGTTTTCAAACAGATCTTCCTCCTATTGCAGTAAGTTTACAAAGGTTTTTTGTTGTGTTTTTTTGTTTGTTTGTTTCAAAATTGAATATATAGTTTTTAGAATTTTGGAATTCTCTTTGCAATAAAATCCCTGACTTTTAGCTAGTTCTGTTTTATGATGATCAAAACCAGAAGTTAAAAGTCATTAACAATGACTAGGCATTTCCCATCAGAGGGGAATGTGCAGCTACTTGAATGAAGAGAAGCAAATGTTACACGAATCAGTGCATCGGAAGTTTAGGCAGAGATCATCTTCTGCTATGAGACAGGAGCAGTATTTATTTTCCAGGTAAATTAGTGCTTGAAATGTAGCCTTGCAGATATAAGCTGATGAAAAAGCCGTAAGTAATTTGGTCTTTCACTTAGTGATATAACAGACAGTTATAGTAAGGGTTGCTTTTCAGAGTGCACTTTGAGCACTGCAAGGCAAACAAGAGCAGCGAATCACTCCTCAGGGAACATTGAGATAATTGTCAATCCACTGCCAAAAAAGTTATTTCACGCCTATTACGGGTAATATTTGACTCTTCTCTTTCCTCTGACATCTGGGCTGTCTCCAACATACTCCTCCATTGCCTTTGACTTCCTGTTGAATTCATATCTTATTGCTGAGTCTGGATTTTAGACATTTCTTTCAACTATCATATCCCATATAAATCAATGAACCAAACTCTATCTTCTCTTGGGAGAATAACTTTGGGCCAAAAGAATTAAGAGTCTGTTTTAGCAACAGGCTTTTTTTTTTTTTAAAAAAAAAAACCTCCAATTAAAAAAAAAAAACCCTCCAAAAGACTAATTAAGGTGTTATAATTTATTTTGCTTGATGAATACTTGATTACATTTGGCTATAAGAGGAATCAACAGCAAAACATGTTACTCTGTTACTCCAGTATTTTCTTTCTAATCAAACTGTTCTACATTTTACCTTAAGATTTCATAGTGCAGAGCCAGGCAATATTTGGTTTTGGGTCAGATCAGGCCTCAAAAGGCAGCTTGCCATTCAGGGAACTATTTTGGTTTGTGGAAAACAAGTTGGTAACAAAGGGAAAAATGTCAAAAGCACTTCTGTTATTAAGGGAACCTAATGTCATATTTTCAACAATCACTTCAGTGAAAATTAGTAAGCAAGAAAGCCAGTAAGACACAGGGCTTCTCAATACAGGAGAGTTACAGTGATGCATAAATGAGGCTGCCATTAGCAGCATGCTGAATTTCTGAGTATGTTGCTGGTGTTTCATATGCACTTGGAAGGCCTGTATGGGGAGATGGTGCAGAGTAGTTACCACACTAAATTCATTCCTAACTCGCTGAGTACTAGCTTTCCCACGAGATCAAGCAGTGTGGCTCTTTAGTAACGTTTGAAATAGTATTTAGTTTCTAAGGAGGAATCACCTAAGAGGCAAATGTGAGTATGCTGAAAAGTACTGTAACTGGTATTTATTGGCATTTCTATTGACAGTCTGAGAAGAGAAGCTAATTGTATCTTTTCATTCTTAGGCGTAAATGGGTAAAATTACTTTGCTAAAGGTTGGAGCTTTTTGTACTAGAAACTTGCTATAAAAGATAAAGTACATAATAAACTACACGGCTCATCAAGGACTTCACTGGCATGTGTGAGAAGGCTAAAGATGGGAGCAACTCTTCTGCCTTTTGCAATCCAGATAGGTAGAAGCAGCCTTCCCAAAGAGAATTAACCCTTTTGTATAGTATGAAGTGAGACTATGTGAGTGGTTACTTTTTCTGTTTGAGTGCTGACTGGCTTTTGGTAATTGATGTTCCTCTAATGTCTTCCTGGCTTACCCTGATGCCTCTTCTCAAACCTTAAAGTATATAAAGCTTGAATTTTTTCTGGAACAGTAAGTTCAAATACATCTTAAGAACTGAGAGTTGAAATCTACATATCTTAAGGCTTTTTACCACAACATATGTCATTATTCACAATTGCTAAAGAGAGATGCACTTTTTTTTCTTTTACACTTACTACCCATTTATCTTGTCTGCCGTGTCCCTGTGTGGGTCTGCTCTTTCATGCTACTGCAGGGTATTTGACATTTCCCGATAAATAATCATAATGTGCTTTATGGTCATAGTGCTCACAAACCTGAAAGTGCATGGTTTACCTTCCTACAAGCCTGGCAGAGATATTTAGTTTTGGGCTTAGTTTTGGGCATGAGCTTCTCAGGTGCTAGTAGGTGACACTGGAAACAGTATGAAATACTTCTAAATATCATATGGTTTCTAAGCTTGCAATGATGATGTGGAACCTGACAAGTTAGTGATAGTTGAGATAATGAATAAGTCCATAGCTCTTCTGTTCAGTATCCATTAACATTCAAGGTTAATCTGTGTATGTGCTGTGTCAACAGATCTTTGTCCCTCTCTCATGTGAAAATATGTAACGGGATACAACAACGTCAGAGAGATCAATACTGATGAGAGTGATACTGGACGACTGTCTCAAGCAGACACATTTAGCAATGCTAAATGTCAGAAATAGAGAAGGGTACAGGAAGCAGGAGCAGAAGGAGATGATGCTCAATAGAATGGCAGGATAAAGATGCTAATGAAAATAATTTTATAATGGTTTGAAGTGGGAGTGATGGTATTTCACCTTTTTTAGCTTCTTTCTGACATTGACCTCTAGAAAACTTTTACTATGATTTGTTATCGATACATCACAGTTTGTGATGTTTTCAGAATCCAGTTGATTCTTATCCAGCACAGGACTTGCGTTTAACATGTGTTTAACATTGCATTCAAAAGTAATCTGGTTTAATTGGATCAACTTATGTTCTTAAATTTTCTGATGCATTCAGGTGCCTGAAATAATATGAGAGGCCTTTAATGAACTTTCAGTGCTGTCTCATTATTATTTGCCTTAAGCGAACAATATCATCATTTTACCATTTCTAAAGATGAAGTTAAAGATCTTAATATTTCCAGAAGATTCTCTTGTAGACAACCCTTTGTAAAACTATTGCTATCTTTTGTTGAAAATTTATTTTCATGACAGTGGAATTATTAGGCATTCATCCATCAAAAAACTACCTTCTAACTTTCTTACAGGTACCTTCAAAATGAAATGTTTTATGAACAAACATTCTTAAGGGCAAATTCATATAGCTCTTTACATATTTTGTTTTGTAAAGCAAAATGATAGGTTGTTTGCTCTAGTATGCAATCCGTAGATCTTGAAAAGCATTCAAATCTTTCTCCCTTTATTTTTCAGCAGTGCCTTCTAGTACATGGAATTTTGGTCTTCTGGTCTTGGAGTCTGAGATTTTTCTACCTGAAACTGAGCAATAATAGTAAAGAAAAGCATGTACAGAAGTGTTTGCAGGATTAGGGCCTTAGGATTCTTCTGCTGTAGTTTCTGAATGTAAGGATTCATAGTTGTTTATAGCACTGCATGTTTTACTACCAGCCTTTCACTGCATTTCAGCAATCTCTATCATTTCCATTGTTAGTTTCTTTAACACAAGGTACCACACACACTAATATTTTCCTGTTTGACATGTGCAAGTTGTTCTTCCTGAGTAAAGCATCTTTTCAGTGGTGCTGGATCTGGAAGCCAGGAGCGTGAGTGCCCTGAATACTGCTTAAGTGAATGCCATGCTCCATTTTTTTAATCAGCTGCTTCCCCTATGAAGAACTAGATACTTATCTGACTTTTGTGTTTTAATTTAAGGATTTAGCAAGATTTTAGACACTTTGGAACAACTAAGGCAAATATACAAATGGACATGCATTAAAAATCTCTTACAGAATGTTAATCAGTTGGGTAAAGTGACTTACTCCTATATTTAATGTCACTTTTAGTCTATTTTTCCATTTAATAGCCACATAACTACATATCCACCATATCTAATTAATCAGTGCAAATATATAACTTTAAAAAAAATGTGTGGTGATACTGTTTATCACCCACGACAATTCTATTCTGAAAGGAAATGTGGATCACTTTTGTACATCACAGAAAGATAAAGCATTAATAACTTTGCAAACAAGAAAAAGTTTAAAAAAATATATTTTTACTCCTAAATGAATATTCTGCAGCTCCCACAAGAAATATAGGTTATAACTATCCTGTAAGGCAACATGAAAATGTGTGTCTTGTAAAAAAAAAAAAAAAAAGAAAAAGTATAAAATGAAAACATCCTTGTAATCTCTCACAATATGATATCAAATTTTAAAAAGAGAGCAAGTGTTAATTTATAAAAATTATTTGCTAATTATCATACTAACTACATGAAGGCGCAGTGATAAACAGATGCCCCAACATGGTTTAATGGCCTTTTTCTGAATTTTCTGACATTCAAGAAAATCATTATAGAAGACTAACAGTAAAATTACAGTAAATTTTTGCCTTTGGGGATTTTCTGTTTTCTTCTACTTTTTTTTTTTGTATTCAGAATGTGAGATTAAACAAAGTGTGAGAATGAGTATATTGAAAGGACAGGCAGAAGAAGTCTGTGCAAATAAGTTACCAAACAAATAAATTCCAGGAATGATCCATTTCAGGTTCCCTACGAAATAACAGATCAGGTAGAAAGCAGCTCCCTGCCTACCTGTGGCAGCTGCCCCTAACCAGAAGAAAACGGATAATGAGAATGATGGTGTCTGTTAAATATTAACTGTAAAATAATGTGTAATTATCATTGGTCTCATCTACCACTAAACACAGTGGTCTTCATTTCCCATTTTCCAGATTTTGTTCCATGTGATAGAAAGGTCATGATTAAGATCATCAGCTTTTTGATTCCCTGGACATTTTATATATATCAGCCTTATGATTCACATTGCTAAAAGCATCAATTCACAGTCACCAGCAAAAACCTGAGGCAATTTA
>VXAV01004452.1:299134-326509 GCA_013399715.1 Alectura lathami
ATCTACCCTTTGGATTGCAGAAAGCAGTGTGTAATTCTCCAGTAACACACCAGAAGATTATGCTGTAAAGGTTCATGTTGCAAGATGATTTCCAAATGGAAAACAGCAAAAATATTTAAATTGCCTGGAGAATATACCTTGATTCTATGTCAAATCATTTTTAGTTAGGTATTTTACTTAGCACAAAACACAAAGATTCCTTGCAGAAAATATATATGTATATATTTTTAAATAAAACATTACAAGAAAGATGAGTCCTTTTATCTATTATTTTTTTCACATAAATATTATTCCTTTTATTTTCCACTACTTCATGCACTCCAGTTGACTCATGTACAGGTTTAAAGTATTTCAACCTGATTTTCACAATAAAAAGAATTTTTAACGTAGTCTTTCAATAACCTGTTGACATGTCTTTATAATTTATAAAATATCCCACCTACCTTTCAGCATTTTTATACACATTTTATTTTAGAAATAAATCAAGTAATTTATTTGGATTTGGATTCTTTTTATATGAAAATAGAAAGATGTAAAATGGTTTATACTGTCTCCCAGAGGAATCTTTTTAAAAACTCCTACCTAATTCAGACTTGCTTTGACCTCTTGCTAGTGTAAAACAATGTGCATACAACGTAACATTCTGAACACTGAGCACAGTGAAACGAACCTTAGGTGCATAAAACAAATTGAATTTCTTGTTTCTTATTTCTGAATTTTTGAATTGATATGGTAACAAGAATAGATGTGTCTGTCTAGTGCCACTGAGCTATGTTTTTTCTGGAAAAAAATATTGACATTGATTCTTTCTTAAAAACAAACAAACAAACAGGTGAATACACATTGTCATAAAGGTGGAAATGTAACATGGATTAAAAAAAAATCTTACCAACGTCTTGATGTTATGTGAGGGAATCTCTTCTGAACATAGTAATGGAAAAAAAAAAGAAATTTGAAGCAATGGGGATGGATGGTAATTGTCCAGCATATGTAATCTGTATGAATATCTTGTTTCATTGATTCTGTTTTAGTTCCGGAAAGGTGAACTACGAATTCAAAGTCTGACCTTTGAAGATGCTGGCATGTATCAGTGTATAGCAGAGAACACGCATGGAGTTATTTATGCAAATGCTGAACTGAAGATTGTCGGTCAGTGAGATTATTTCCTCTATATACTCTTCAGATTTGAGTGAGATAGCAGTCTTATCTGTAGGCATCATTTGGTAAGAAGGTGCTGTGAGGATGAGGGAATGAACTCTCACTGAATCTGGTTGAGGTGGGGTTTATTTGAGCTCTTTAGCTGGGTTTTGACAACAACAGGAGCAACCAAGTTACTAATTTGTAGAGAATGTTTACTTTTTTTTTTTTTTTTTTTTTGATGTTTGATTGCTACTGTTACCACATAGAGGAAATTATAATGCAGAAATTAGATTTAGTTCATGGAGTTGCTGACTACCCTGTCAAGCTCACGAAACAGGTTGAGAAGTGTTTTCTTTTTTGCTCACCTACTCATTCCTCTGCTGGGCAAAATTTGCTTTTTTAGAAGCCATATTGTCAGGCACCAGACCTTTGAAGCTCTTCTTCACTCTTCCCTCTGGTTTTGTCTTCTATAGCCCAGCAACACCAGCTGCAATGTTTGCGTACGATATAGCTGTCACATTTGATGGCTGGATGTAGTTATTAATCCTTAGTATTTTCCAAAGCAGCATCCTATAGTAGAAAGCTAGACTTCCAGATACAGAGTACACAGATTTAAGATAATTTCTGACTTTTTTACTGATGCCATTAAAGCAGGTGCATTGGCTGTTTGTCATGGCTTTCGTAGGAGATTTCCCAGGAGTAGTTACCATGGATTCTTTCCATCTCACATTTGCATCTGGACTTTCCCAAGAGCTAAACTTTTGACTTCCTCAACAGAGTGCCAAACAACTCTTCATCCTTTGCTGTTCTTCCATTGCCATTTACTCGCAGTCAGCCTGGATTACCCAGAAATGAGCAATTGTTGCTAGGGCATTTTCAAATGTCATTGTTGCTAAGATGTAGACGTAAGACATTTACTGCTGAAATTAGCTAATATTCGTATTTCTCCAAGCTATGCAAATATTTGCTGGCATGATTAACAATGATGGTACACTGAATTATAAAGTAATTAAAAGTATTTTTCTCATATTTGGTTATAAATAAAGAGAAAATTAGTAAGCAAGTGTCTAATGTAAGGTACGTAAATGCGGTGCTTGCGAATCATTATCTTTGTACATGTCAAAGGTGGGGCTCTAAGGAATCTAAATTTTACTAGGACTGATGAAAAGGCCTTTGAAAAGGAGTAGCTTTCTATTGATTTCAATGGACTTTGATCTTGTTAAATTAAACTTACATGGGGGTTTAGAAGTGAATAAAAATAAATTTCTACTCTAACACATTATACAACTAAATGATTTTCACCATTTCTTTCTGATCACTGTCTATTTCTCATCACATCTTTACATCATTAATATTTTTCTCATTGGTGTGAATATTAGACATTTGAATACAATTCAATATTTCTGTTATTTACCTTGGTTTTTATGTTGCAAACAAATTGTGTTCTTCAGAAAAGTCATTAACAGCAGTGCTTGCGTTAAATTTTGTTTTCAGCTTCACCTCCTACTTTTGAACTGAACCCTATGAAGAAGAAAATCCTAGCGGCTAAAGGGGGGCGTGTGATCATTGAATGCAAACCTAAAGCTGCTCCTAAGCCAAAATTCTCCTGGAGCAAAGGAACAGAATTACTTGTAAATGGGAGCCGGTTAGTATTGACTGTTAGTGGACACTATGAATCTTAAAACACTGCCTTATGTTTGTGTTTATAATGCAATCTAGTTCTTACTTTTGCAGAGGTCATGGGCAGGAGAAGGTGTAATTTCAGGAAAATGATACACCTGGCAGTGTAGATCCAAAAAGCTAGCAGGGCATGCAGCTGTAGCCGGTCTATTTGGTACTGTTTACATTTCAGGATTGAATTGTATCACAAAACTGTAAGAAAAATATTTGAATGAGTACTAGTAAAGGAAAGCACACACTTTCTCCAGCGATGTAAGGCATCTAATCATGCCATGAGCTATTTAAATTTTTTTGGACTATAGGAATGTTTGTATTTGTAGCAGTTAGACATGAGCTTCCAAGAGGTTTTTGTGATGTCTTTCGACTTACTGCAATTCCAACAAGAAGTATTTACTTCTGATCTAAACATCAAATTTCTATTGCTTTTATATTTGCACTTTCAATAGCATACGTATCTGGGATGATGGGAGCCTGGAAATTATCAATATCACAAAGCTGGATGAAGGCCGCTATACCTGTTTTGCTGAAAATAACAGAGGAAAAGCTAATAGCACCGGTGTTCTAGAAATGACAGGTAAACCTCTGAAAGGCACTAGTTTGTTTCAGGCAGAATCCCTCAGTTCAACATCACTAGCTTTTACTCCCATCACTGCACTACTTTTGCATTTTATATGTTTTCTTTATAAATTAGTTGCTCTTTAAATGATGAATTGTGGCTTTTAAAATGTATTGCTCGGTAGAAACTGGGTACCTATGCACCAGTTTAGAGACTGCGTCTCAGTTTTCAGGAATTATTAAAGCTGACCCATTAAATTGGCACATTGTGTTGCACTCATTCTACATCATGGTAGCTTAACTCAAGAATGAATGGAGGGCCATGGCTAGGACAGAGTAATGGGACTCTTATTGACCATCTCTAATTTCTTTCTTTCTTTTTCTTTTTTTTTTTTTTTTTTTTTNGGATCCAGAAATTCCACGGTGCAGACTATTAGCCAGTGGCTGTTCCCTGGCTTCCACGATACAGATAAAATCATAGAATCATACAATCATAGAGTGGCTTGGGTTGGAAGGGACCTCAGAGATCATCTAGTTCCAAGCCCCCTGCCACGGACAGGGCTGCCAACCACTAGCTCCTTCGATCAAAGTGCCCAGGAACCCATCAAGCCTTGTCTTGAACACAGCCAGGGATGGGGCATCCGCAGCTTCTATTTGCAGCCTGTGCTACTGCCTCACCACTCTCTTAGTGAAGAATTTCTTCCTGATGACCAACCTAAACCTCCCCTCTTTCAGTTTTAGCCCATTCCCCCTTGTCCTACCATTATCCACCCGGGCAAAAAGTCGGTCCCCCTCCTGCCTGTAAGCTCCTTTTAGGTATTGGAAGGCCGCAATGAGGTGTCCCTGGAGCCTTCTCTTTTCCAAGCTGAACAATCCCAACTCCCTCAACCTTTCCTCATAGGAGAGGAGCTCCAGCCATCTGATCATTTTGGTGGCCCTCCTCTGGACCCACTCCAACAGCTCCACATCCTCTCTGTACTGGGGGCCCCAGGCCTGGACACATAAACAAATATACATTGAAAATAGGAGCATTAGCCATAGGGTTGCATTGCTAAATTCCCTGCATTTGCAGCTATTAGTATTTACTGATTGAATACCAGTATACCTAATTGTATTTTAAATCTGATGTCAGGTAATTAAGTAGCTGTAGAACACAGACAGGAAAGATGAAATTCATGAGAAGCTGTGACTACCAAGTCTCACTGATAGTAGAAGGGTAATTTATTAAATACATCTTTTAATATCTGTTCCAGATATTCTGCTGGATGTGGCAGCTTAATACCACAATATTGATGTACTAATTTAAGAATTAGTCTGTATCATCAGATCATATGAAAGCTTTTTTTTCCGGCTGATTTATTGTACCAAATAAGAGGGTGTTCTAAGATTTTATTTTGATTAATCAAACATGTTTCCTGTTTGCAGTTACTTTTTGTCATCTTCTGCAATTTTACATGTCTTAGTATTAGTCTCAGGTATTTAATTATCTTGAAAAGTTATGTAAATAAATATCCAGCCTCTTAATAGTCTTGTCATATCTTCTAAAATCAGGACAGACATTTGCATAATAAATCTGCACAGTGGAACACTTAAACCATATGTTTTTAAACTGTATAAACTAGTTATAAAGAAGTTTCAAATTTTGAAATATTCTACTCTGATTCATCTAAGAAGGAAAGCCAAAATACTAAGATGCCTTCCATGCATCACAGCAGAAAGAAGACGGTCAGATGACATATTTCAAAATTATTTTCACATTGTGGACATTTATGAGGGTTGACAAAGAATGCTTTGAAAATGGCATTCTGAAGCACTTGTGTGGCCCATAAAATTTTTTAGACATTGCTTGTAACTGTAGGAAACTAAAAAGTTAAACTGAAGCTGACAGGCATAGTAAAGTCTGATGGCCTTTCCCACCATGCCACTGTTCACTGCTTCCAGACCACTGTTTGAACAACTTCTTAGATTGGTAATTCTTCATATAAGCATTTAGAAACTCATTGGTGGTAGAACCAAACACTAAATGTGTTTAGGATCTTAACTAGTGGGAATAGCTCTTCTGGCTATCATCTTCCAGGTTTTGGTACCCTACTCCCACTCCTGTATTTGTGGGAAAGATATTATATGTCATGGTATGAGCAGGACATAGTCAGTGACTTTTTGTTTTATGATTATATCAGAGAGAAAAACAACATATCTCAGTGATCCAGTGAGTGTCTTCCAGGACTGTGTTAATTTACCATATGAATTTGATGCATGTACCAAGATCTCTAGCGAGCATCGTGAACTCTCTGCCTTTTTCTATAGTAATAAGAGGTGTTACTGGGGAGTATACAGCTTTCTTCCTTTTCTTGTATTGTTTTCCTTTTCATTATTTCCATAGTTTATTATACATCCTATAGATTCCTCAGCAGATAAATTAAGATTTCAGTCACTGCGATGCTGTAATGGAAATGTGACTCAGTCTGACAACTGAGTAGAAATTTCCATTTCTTAAAGAGACAAGTTTTAAAACATAAGAAATGCTGTAATTAAAACAAGAAATACAACACAAGTCACATAAGATTCATTACATGTCTTATTTCTACCTGGGGTAGTCAATGAATAAAAATAGCTTTACATAGCTTGTAATGTGATTCAGAGTCTGAAACATAGCTGTTTTCAAAGGACAGCTTAATACAAGTTAGGCATTTCAATTGTGGAAGTTTTCCCTTGTTCTGTTTAATTTGGTTCTCTCAAATGCTGCTGCCTGAATAATATGTAAACTAGAGTTATGGGAGTGGCTTCATGATTAATGAAACAGTTACAGAGCTGAGCATACATTTGGATAAATACTTATTTACTGGAATTTTCCATGTTTGCTGTTAACTTCACAGAAGCTACAAGGATTACTTTAGCTCCGCTGAATGTTGATGTCACCGTTGGAGAGAATGCTACCATGCAATGCATTGCATCCCATGATCCAACATTAGACCTAACATTTATTTGGTCTCTAAATGGCTTTGTAATAGATTTTGAGAAAGAGCACGAACATTATGAAAGGAATGTTATGGTAAGATACTATAGATCTTTATTTAGTATGTGAAAACCTGGTTTTCTATATTGTGAATAGCTCTATGTTCTGTTTTACTTTTTCTATTGTGTTGGTCCAAGCCTGTAAAAATACAGTAAGCTAAGAACATAGCATAAAATGCCAATGTAGACACCTTGCAGACGTGTAGGCACTTGCGGGTAGATACCTGAATTCAGATATCCAAACTGACATAAGTATTTTAGTTAAATAAATCAGTTAAATCCCACTCTGATGAATAGTGAATAGAGCTGGGAAGTAGGTAGCCTGGTAGTGAGCTGGGTGTTAATTATCTTGAAAAAGCATGCATATGCATTCACTTTAACTTGCCCATGTTTTTCTCATTAATGTTTGTGGAATTTGGCACAAGACTGGGCCAGATCGTGGGTAGGAGTCAAACAGTCTGTAAACACTGAGCAAGAAGTGTTTGTGTGAAGTCTAAACAAGTTAATACAAAGACACACATTTTGGCACATATAAAGAGGAATTACAGACCTTTTGTGTCTCTTCATGTATGGATATCTCTTTACTGTCTTCTGTCAGGCTTAATCAAAAAAAATTACAGAATTCCTTTCTAATGCACAGAAATCCTTTCTAATGATAATTTACCTTGTTATTCAACAACAACCTCAGTGGCTGCCAACAGTGTATTTATTTATTCTGTTGTTCTGAGTTTAAATTATATAAAAATACTGAAGTTTAGACACAGATTCTTTTCATGCTCCCATGAGAAACTGGCGGAAGAGAAAATGTTGCCGATGGTGCCTGTAACGTCAAGAACTCCAGGTGCAATGTCTTCAAAATTGCCTACCCTGTAACAGTCCCTCCTACAGAGTCCTTGTCATAGACCAGCTATGTTCTTTCCTGACAGAAATCACACAAAGAAGTTGTGTTCCACAAAACAGCAATCCTAATGAAAAGAGTAAATGAAACAGTGATTGTGGTGTGGAGGAAAGGTGAAGATGCCTTTATCAAGTCATGCAAGACCGTGTAATGCGGCAGCCTGAACTTTCCCCATCTGATTGTCATGTGTTGAACAAAAGTTTTTGTGTCATTGACATACACTTCTGGGTTTTCCTCTAAATAATGAAAGTAGAAGGACACAAACTATTTAAATACATATATTTTGGAATTTTATTCTGAAATTTAGTCCCAGTGTTAGGTCACTTTCTACCAAAACACTTCAAGTGGATGAGTTTGGGCCCAAATATGTGCTTCAGCAAGTGCATAAGGCCTAATTCTCTCTGAAGTTTAGCTCAATATTTAGGCTCTTAGTCTAATCTTTCAGATATAGCCAGTCATCCTGGATATCCTGATCCAAAGTTCTGACTAACTATACAATATTTTAGACACTTCACTGAAGTTGCTGATTAAAATAACAAATTAGCCTATGTTGTTTCTATGTTCTGGAGAGACAAAGAGGGAAGTCGTTCACTTCATGTAGGTGTTGAATCTTATGCTAGAAGGAACTTGGCTCTTTCAATGGATTATAGAGATGCATGCTCCATAGGTTACAGAATTAGCTGAGGCGTGACTATTAATTCATTCAGACAGTTAAGTAGGCTAGAACCAAACAGCAATTAATATCTTTGTCAGAGTGTGTCTCCATTTTTCTGAGGGATACTTCTTAGTTTGCGTTCCTTTTGCACTTGATCAAGACTGGTATAAATAATAGAAGCTGGGAATGCTTCTTGTTTTGCTTTCCTGAACCTCACTTTTGTGCTTTCAAATGCAAGTGCGGATAATTTCTGTTCCTCTTCTAAAAGCAACTCAGTCTTCATCAAGCAGAACAGAGGGAGCAGTAGGATTGCATTCCAAGTCTGTAGTTAAGATTTGTAGTTATTTCAGTATTCAGCACTTGATAACGTAGGAGAATTTTTAAAAAACATGAGGGACGCAATATAAATGTTCGTATAGGATGTAATTAAGAGGAATATGCACTTTTAACGTTTCTGTTTCATTTATTATCATTTTCTAACATGAAGGTGTTTTTTTCCCCTTCTAATGTGAGCAAAGGGATTTTCTCTGTGGTAGTTCTCAGCTGGAGACGCTGGGTGGCAGGTTTGCTCAGGCTTTCTCGGGTGCAAAGGCATGAGCCGTTTTGCATTAGACATTAGACAGCGGCAGTTCTAACTCCAGTATTGCCACACATCTCTTTGCAAACATGAAAAAAAAAATATTCCATCATGAACATTGCAATTACTGGATATATGGCACATGCCCTCTGTGCTATGAATTCCTGCTGATGAAGGATCCTCATCTATCTTCCTGATAATATTGCAATTAATCTGTGATGACATTCAGATCAACTTGATACAGCCACAGTATTTCAGTTCTTGAAATAATATTAATATTGTTGTCACATACACATAATAGCATGCTAATGAAATTCATGTAAATACTGGCGTAAGTCTTTTTAAATGGAAGCTTTGGTAATTCCATCATTTTCTGAAGGCAAACCTAATCTGCATTACGTTAGTACTAAAGCTCATTTATCAGAGGGACATTTGTCAGTGCTGTTTTGATTTCACATGACCAATTATATTGGTCAGTGATATTAAAAATGAAAAATACATTTACTAATTGGTTAACTTTTGAAGAGTCAAATGGAGTCTTCAAAATCTTAGTATTAAATTACTTGCTTTTGACTTTGTGTTTGCTATATAGTTGGGGAACTAGACATTAACAAATCATTTCAAGTCCCATACGGATGTAACGCTTCAAGTAATCAGAAAACATCTGATGTTTGGGCCTTTGTTATTTATGGATCTGTTTTCTGTCGAGGCCTACTTTAAAAATATATTCAAAAATAATATACACTACTTAGAAAAATACAGTGTTTGGATTTTTAGTTTATTACAAAACATTCTCTTTAAAATGTGAAAGTGAAGGTGTATAATTATATTTTTGATACACTTGTGGAGCACACTAGTTCATTTCTATAGACAGTCAGGAAGAGGAACTCGGTAATTTGAGTGCTTCCAGTCAGAAGCTTGTACATACACGGAAGAAGAGTTCAAATATAGATTGTCGTAGCTTTAGTAACATGTAGACATGCATACACTTTAAAATACTTCCCATACTGTTAATATTTCTGTGTTTCCTACATTCTTGATTGTTTTTGGCTATAAGAGAAAGTAAAGTTAGGTATGTGTAGT
Source organism: Alectura lathami (assembly GCA_013399715.1). Lineage (NCBI taxonomy): Eukaryota > Metazoa > Chordata > Aves > Galliformes > Megapodiidae > Alectura > Alectura lathami. The sequence continues at coordinate 308,738 of VXAV01004452.1, forward strand.
CTTAAACAATATCAACTAACCTGAAAAACCCTGTTATTTTTCTCACCACTTTATCTTTAATGAGATAAACTAAATCACGATACAAGTCTCCATGAACTTGGCCTTCTTGCAAATAAAATTCTTTTCTAAGAATTGAAAGAAAGAGAAAGTGGCAATGACAAAATGTAATAGGGGAGGACAATGAGTTTGTCACAGAGAGAATTGACCTGCTGCTTGTTTTGATTTTCTAGTATGAACAGTGAGATTATCAAAAGGAAATAGGAAAAGCTGTGTTTGGGTACCTGAGACCATTTCATATCTAACAAACTGCATATGAGGAGAGCCCAAGTTAGCCACCAGAAGGGAAAGCTCAGGAGGATGTTATTAACACATGTAAATACCGGGTGAGGGGGAACTCAGGCACATGGAGCTGTCCTCTCCTCATTGACACAGTGTGTGGACAAGAGGTGATGGGCAGCAACTCAAGAACAGGAAATTCCCTTTAGACATAAGAAAAACTGGTGCCTCCATCCACTGAAATATTCAAAATATTTGGACCGAGGAAGGACCTAAACAACCTGTTCCAGTCAACAGGGAGGTTGGACAAGACACCTCCAGACAACAGACTTCAACTATTCTCTGATGCTGTGATACTTTAATACAGTTGTGCAAAATATATACTTCAATAAAATGCATTAAAGATGGTAGTGAGTGCTGGAAGCAGATGGGAGCAGTATTCTGCTCAGCCAATGCAGTTATATGCTAGTCCACAGTATTTATCTGATGGGAGAGATATCAGGTCTCTTCACCACAGGCAAAAGCTCTGGTGTTTGGCATAAGGAGGAAGTATTGAATGAAAGTCTGGTACCAGCAATGAGGTCCTTTTAGAAAGTGCATCATGGAGCTTTATGTTTTATTCTAAGTTCTATCAAACTAGAACTTGTGACGCTCTGAGACAGGCAAATCATTTCAAGTTTTTTGCCTTGCCTTTTCCTCTTTCCCTCTCCCTTTCCCTTTTTCTTTATTTAGGAATTATGTACCTCACCAGCATCTTTCATGATGGAATTTCTTTTACAGAATCTTTGCTAGAGAGTTCCTAGGCCAGGCTCCCATATGCTGGGTGTTGTGTAGCATTGCAGCCAAGTAAAAAGCTCTCACAGAATGAGGAACATAGTTTGAGGTGGTGCTGACACACCTCATTCTCATGGCTGCTGCCGAGCACTGAACACAGAAGTCAGACCTCTGCATTGTGCTCTCCAGTGTTCGCAGACACATAACACAAAGGTGACCAAACGTGTTTGGCACAGAACTTGCAGGACTTATAGCTCAGGCTCCTTTTGGCTTTGAAGTCACTTCTGAATCCAAGCTATCTGTGCACAACTGCAACAGTATGGACTGGACTTCACTGTATTCTCAAAAGTTATTGGTTTCTTTTTCTGTTTATGCAAATATTATTCATCTCACCATACTCCTCTCCAAAGTGCAGAAAGCTTTGCAGTCTTTGAGGACCACATTCATAATACTCTGAAGATGCGTGGCCAGACAGCTACTTTACATTAAGGTAAATCATACATGGAAGGGCTCTCTTTTTGCCTTGACTTCAAAAGGTGGTTAGATCAGTTACCAAAATCCACGCTTTATGTGTATAAAACTGGTGAGATGAATTCTAGACTGAAGACAAGGGAAGTTCTCCAGAACAGACATTTTTGTAAACCACAGAGAGTAAGTTGGACTATAAAAATGCTATTAGATGTGTACAGCTTAATAGCTGCTTAGTTTTCAAAGTTATAATTTGCAGAGAATGATGATACCTTGGCTGGGCATAGTAAACACAAATGTATTGCTGTATGTTCGTGCTTCAGCAGATTACTGAGTAGACAGTTTTATTGTATAAACATCTCCTGTACACTCCAATGTTTTCTGCAGCAGAAAACAGATAAAGATTTTCATTTTAATTTCTTCTTCACTACTTACCCTGGTAATCCTCCTTGCAGAGTGCTGAGACTAGCTACAGCTATATGACAGGAAATCAACTGAAAGTTCAGGAGGATAACTGATGAATTAGATAAAAATATTCAGATAGGAAAGCTCTGTTACCCACTGACAAGGACAAAGAAGTTTGGTATGGATTGGAACAAAACCTGGGAGTCAGAGACATAGTGGGCTCAGTCAGTACAGTCTGTTGAATATATTGAGAGGGGTAGGGAGGGGTAGATGATGATTCGTGAAGCATGGCCAGCCAAATCACCTGAGCTATTGCTTTTTCTAAAAAATAAAAAATAAAAAAGTCGCAGAATCACAGAACCACGGGGGTTGGAAGGGACCTCTGGAGATCATCTAGTCCAACCCCCCTGCTAAAGCAGGTTCCCTACAGTAGGTGCTCAGGAAAGCATCCGGGCAGGTTTTGAATATCTCCACAGAAGGAGACTCCACAACCTCTCTGGGCAGCTTGTTTCTGGGCTCTGTCACCCTCACAGTAAAGAATTTTTTTCTCATGTTCGCATTGAACTTCCAGTGTTCCAATTTATGCCTGTTGCCCCTAGTCCTGTCGCTGGGCACCACTGAAGCCTGGCCCCATCCTCTTGACACCCATCCTTTAGGTATTTATAAGCATTGATCAAATCCCCTCTCAGCCTTCTCTTCTCCAGGCTAAACAGGTCTCTCAGGTGTCTCAGCCTTTCCTCATAAGGGAGATGCTCCACACCCCTGATCATCTTTGTAGTCCTCTGCTACTACTCTCTACAGTAGTTTCCTGTCTTGAACTGGGGAGCCCAGACCTGGACACAGTTCTGCAGGTGTGGCCTCAACAGGGCAGAATAGAGGGGGAGGATCACCTCCCTCAACCTGCTAGCCACGCTCCTTTTAGTGCACCACAGGATCCCACTGGCCTTCTTGGCCACAAGGGAACGCTGCTGACTCATGGCCAACCCATTGCCCACCAGGACACCCAGGTCTTTCTCCACAGAGCTCCTTTCCAGCAGGTCAGCTCCCAGTCTGTACTGGTGCATGTGGTTGTTCCTCTCCATGTGCAGGACTTTACACTTGCCATTGTTGAACCTCATCAGGTTCCTTTCTACCCAGCAGAACTCTCTGATAATGAAGTGATTTTCCTATCCCAAAACTCTGAAGGCGCTGTCTCAGACCAGTGCTATCAGTGCCTTAATGCATTAGGGAGACACATCAGACATGAGTGAGTCTGAAGTCACATATTTTTGCTAGGTTTGGGGAAAGTGTCTTAACAGTAATGTAGTGTGCATGGAATGAGATGGATGGAGCCAGTGGTTAAAAGTAAGGAGGGGTAGGAAAGCAGGAGACATAGTGCTGAGGGTGAAGCCAACAAGCAGTTAGCTCTGACAGAAGGCATTGAGGAAACCTATTATTTATCCACAGTGCTATTTCCAGCACAAAGAAGTGTAGCCTATTTAAAGGGATCAAGATATGCCAACTACAGTTCTAGAATTAAAAAAATACACAGCAAAATCAGTTGAATGTAACCTTACATGCTTGTGAGTCCTTACAAACTGCCAAAATCCATGTAACGTCCCTAGTTAGGTAAACAGGAGCTGGAAAAGCCTGTGGATTAAGCACTGCCCATAGAAATGTAGTTGGCAGTTTATTGTGAATTTTCATCATTGGCCATGGCTGTGCGCCATGAGTACAAGTGAACAAGTATCTAGACTTTTCTTTTTCCTCTTAGAAGTGAAATAACAGGGCATATTACCACAGGGATACTGGTACAAAGCGTAGTATCCTGAGGCATTCACAGCGGTATGCTGAATGGGGAAGAATAATGTATTTGTTGGAAGTATTTCCCAGTCCACATTTCAAGGGTAGAATTAGCACTGTACTTCCTTTACGTATAAATATAGTTCACTGAAGGAAAAGGTTCTTTAGTGGGAATGGCTCTGTCGTCGTTATCCTGCTGATTTTTTTATTTGCGCATGACTTTTATGCCAGCTGTGGCTTAAAACAAAGTGGCATGAGATGACTGAGACACTAGAACTGTTGTTGTCCCAATGTCATCTCTGATCTCCATATTTGGAAAATAGCTATAATCACATTTCCATTAACATTCATCAACAGCTGTTGGATTTTCTACTTTTATCTACCACAGCAGATCCTCTACTGTCAGGAACAAAACAATTCAGGTGAACTCATTTACACTTCATCATTTTAGGTAAAGATATTACAAAAAAAAAAAAACAAAAACAAAAACAAAAAACTTTTAAGTTATTGCTATCTTTGGAAAATCTCATCTCATCTGCAAGAATCTCATATCTTCCAAGTTACTACTTATTGTTTTATCATCATACCTCCACTGTGCATTAAAACACATCTGAAGCTCAGATGTCTAATTTTGAGAACCTAAATTTATAAAAATTCTCTGTGCCTGCTTACCAGATTCTTACATAGTTTTGTTATTACAAAGGGCTTTTTAGCTTCATAGTAACATAAGGGCCTTTATAGTTGCTGATGTCGTAACAGAAGTGCCTACTCCTTCCAGGCAAAAGACTAGACTCCTGCAGATGATTTTCATTCATGTAGGGTTGTGTTCTGATGGCATTTAGTAGTTATGTGCACAGGCAAAGGTGATTGCCAAAAGGTAACAGTGAATCTCAGAAACAGAGCATACAATTTTTGACATCACTATTAAAGCATAAACAAGGGTTAATACAATGAAAGTCTTGACTTGAAACTTGGTAAATATCTGAGTGGCGAACCACAGATACACTTGGAACATCCTTGAGTACTGCTATCACTATTTCCAGTCTGTGATTCAGTTTTCTGTGTATTAGGGAAGGCATTTTTGAACTCCGCTAAGCTGAGGTTTTTCAATGAAAACATACAGTGCATTCATATCTAATTTGTGGACAGAATCTGCTGATGTCCTTGCTCTTAATGTGCTTTGTAAGCTCTTCTTTTACCACCAAGAACTTGGGCTTTTTCTGAGGCATGGAAAGCTTGATCACCAACTGTATAAAATCTTAGATCAGAAGAGCTTCTGATCCAGCGTGGTACAATACCATATCTGTGGGTTGATGGTTTTAAAATTACGTTTTTCCATATATTTATTTGCAGATTGAAGCGTAAGCAATGATCAGAGATTCACAGACACTATTGTTCTTTCTAGGATGATAGTGTTAATAAACTTTCTTTCTTAAAGAGGTGAATTCTTATGTTAAACCAAAAAAAAAAAAAAAAGATGTTAACAGATTTCATTTTGTGCTGAAACTTTAAGCCAGCAGACTTTGAAACTGGTATCCAAAATCCTCACTAGAGTTTGGAAAGGAAAAGCGTCATTTACCTGACTATTTTAGTCTCCCCTAAATATAGACTCTGAAACTGGATTTTAGTTTCAGAACATTTGGAAAATATTTAACCTTTTTTTTTTCTTGTTTTCAGTCAAGAAAAGTAAACTGAATGACATAACTTTATTTCATTTCTTCAAAATGTCAAAATTCAGGGACACTAATGATGACCTATAACATTTAAATTGTATGGAGGTTCTTTTTGGTCCCAAGAACCTCCATTAATGATAACACTAGTTCTTATGCCTAAATGTTCAGCAGTTTCTTTTTTTGCATGCCATTTTGTGTCTGATTTCTTTTTGTTGCTGCTTGTGAAGGTTTCAGGATTACAGTATTTGTTTTTTATAGAAAAAAAAAAAAGATTTCTGAATAATCTGGAATGAGTTACAAAATCTGAATGTTGCCTTTACAGTTTGATGTGGTATAAAACCATCAGTTAATCTTTTCTAACATTTTCACTTTCATGAAAGCAATCAGATGTATTTTGGAGGTATTTTTTTTTTCTGAAATACCTTAAAGACTAACACATATATAACCCCGTGATTTAACCTAGTATTTTTTTTTTTTTTGAGGGGGAATAAACTACACGATAAGAAAAATATTTCATTTTTATTATTTTTAAACATTTGTATAAACATATTACTAAAATATGTTTTTCATTCAGAGTAGCTGCGGTATATTTAGTGGTCTCTGCTCTGCTCCTTGTTTTACAGGTGCACATGTAGTTACCCAGTGGATTAAGAGAAGTGTTGTAAGGCAAAAATATTCTATTCAGTTTGTGTATCTGTACAACTACAGGTAGCAGGAGGTAGTGAACCTTATAGCCATCTAAAATTGTGGCTACGTATTTTCCCCAATGCAACAATGCCCCAAATGGGGCAGGTCCCGTAGCCAGGGCCAGGGCTAGGCCCGGCCCAGGACCAGGAAAGGTCCACGGAGAGGATGCCAGGCCAAGGTCGGGCTGGGATGGCAGCTGCCTGCTCAGGGATGGTGAGGCCAGGCCTCAGTGTGGTAGGAGCTGTAGCTAGACTTGTAACCTGTCCGTGATAAAATGTTCATGCTGTTCTAGGTTTGTAAAGGAAGAGCCAAACAGCACAAGCAGTTTTCTGGTTTGTTAGCAGGTCTCCATGACACTGTTATCATATAAACATGCATAAATACCAAGTAGTGGTACAGAGGAGTTGTCTGATTGCTGTTTTTGGAAAATATATATATATTGACTGATTTAAATGTTCAGATTTAGGCTTAAAAAAGTAGAAAATGGGCAATGCCAGCTTGTGAAGAAACATCTACTTTCTTATAACATGTTTTGTTTTCCTATGTGGTAAAGAGCAGTAGCCCTTCAAGAACCACAGGACACAACAGTTGTCTCTGATATAAATATATAAATCAAATATATCCTTGAGGGTGATCTGTTTGGAAAATTAGCATTCCTTGGAAACAGCAACCACTGTATATTGGTTGGGAGGTGTGTGTAGATAGGTATCACTTAGTAACTTCATTAAGTACTGTTTTTTAACAGATAAAATCCAATGGTGAACTGCTTATTAAAAACGTTCAGCTGCGGCACGCTGGAAGATACACATGCACCGCCCAGACAATTGTTGACAATTCTTCAGCTTCAGCTGACCTTGTAGTAAGAGGTAAGGTTCTCCAGGTAAAAGAGAAGTGTTTCTGTTTTTCATGTACGTAAACAGAGTGTTTCTAGTTGTTTAGAATATTTTATTTCTCATCCAGAAATGACAAGAATTAAAATGAAAATTACAAGAACGTGTGAAGTTCTGAAAGTGTGCTCAGGGTACTGAGTCCAGACATTTAGATACCTAGCTGAATGTGTGTTTTCCTGAAAATCAATAAAGATTTTCTATTATGTGTACTTTCCTTCTGTTGAAGTAAATTATAGTAGTTCAGTTTGGTGTTGATTATTAAATAGCAAAGTAGATTGTAAGTATCGTTTCAATATACCTACTGTAAAACATTTTTTAAGAAGCCACTTCTGTTTTCTCATTATGCTTTTTTGATTACAATGTTGTATATAACACTAAGCCTACATTGAAAGGATTCCTAGTTTTCAAATGACAGAAATTATGACATTTGAAGTCAAAGTTATCTCTCCATTGTTAGATCATCCTTTTGTCTATAAATCATAGAATGATTAATGTTACCACAGTATCAAAACATTGTTCTTGCTCATCTGGTACGTATCCTACAAAATATGTTACCATGTACGGTTTCAATAGCATGAGTTGATTCATGTCCTTTGGGCATTTTGCTGTGTTTTGTGCCTCCAGGCATAACATGTCCTAAAGTGCTAATGCTCTGTAATACTGAAAATTCAAAGCAGAAATAACTTTTACTTGGATCTGCATCGCTATCGTGTTTTGCCCCCCATTCCAGCTGTACTGTACAGCTGCATTGTAACTGAAGTATAACTTGTGCCTTGGTTCTGAGTTTCTGTCATCTGCGGATGTTGTGGACTTCAATACTTTTATATTTATTTCTCACTGGTTGTTAACAACTGGTGAAATTTCATCAGTTCTGGATGAAGCATCAAAGCAAATATGATGTATGGTGAAATTTCAGAATAAATTGCACAGAACTGTGAAGAAAGAGAAGGGTTTGTTTTTGTGCCTTAGCATTATGTAAGCAATTCCTTTTACAAAAAAAAAAAAAAAAAAAAAAAAAAAAAAAAGAGAGATTAGCTGCCTTATCAATCTTCTGATTCTCCTTCTAATGCAGTAATTATAAATAGAATCATACCGCTTAGCATGTTTTGTGGAAGAAATCTGCATTCATTGTATGCTCAACATTCAGGTTTTAATATCATGGACACAATCCTTCTTAGTGCTATGTACTTCTCAGTGCTATATTTGGCATATTTTGTGGAAGAAATTAATATTCATGTTACACTCAGCATTCTGGTTTCAACATTATGAACACAGTCCTGCTTTGTGCTAAGCATTTCTCACTGCTGTTTTAGTCAGTGGAAGTCTCAGCACTTCACAGGCTCGTCTTTCTGATGAGTATGACAAAAGTGACGTTATAATTTCACTTCATTGATCGTAAGAGGAAACAGCCAAGTCTGGAAACTAAGCTAGGTTCCAGAGCACCTCATCGATGGAGCAATAAAGGATAGACACTGTTCACACAGACACATGAAGAGATTTTATCTGTCCACAAGGCAATGTAACAGTTCATACGGATTTTCCTTTGTGATGTTAGAGTATTAAAATTTGCGTTGGGTTCAGAAGAATTGATAGTGATGGTAGTGCACAGAAGACCATACTGTGAGGCCTCTGAGTACACCAACAGAGGCCTTAATGGTCCTGATCGGCCTCATCCAGGACATTCACCTGTGTACTGTACATGGACGCAGGACCCCAATTTTAATCTCAGTCCTGGCGTGGCTTTCAGTCCTGGCTACATTACAGATGTGCCTGCTCCAGCTCTGTCTCTGGCCCTGCCTCGGGGATGGACCTCTGACCTGTGCTGTGGGCACCTTCTCTCCTGGATGGACCTCTTGGATGCGTGCTGTAACTTGTCACCTGGAAGCACCTGATGGCTGTGGTGCCCAGGACGGCCTTACTGGTGCCCAGCTCTGCCCACCACATTCTGACCCTGCAGGACTGTTGCCCGTTGTTGAAGGCACAGGCTATGCCGGGGTTACACTTAGGCAGTGACTCAACTTTTGAGGGAGGAGCTGGCCCTCGGTGCTTCCTGACACATGACACATGACATTTTCAGAAACTTTGGTAGTGGGGTGACAAGCTGTAGGAGATCTCTCAATGAAGACAGGAAAGACTTTGGCACTGATGAACCTTTCAATACTTTTATTTGTTTCACTTCATTTCATTTGATTCCTTTTCATCTGTTTGCTGGAGAAAGTAAAGAGCTCAAGAGCTAAAGATACTTTTGGCGCACTGTTCAGATGTGATGTGGAAATCCCATTCCATTCTTATTGTTGGGTTGTTTTGGTTTTGGTTTTCTGTGGTTTCCCTGTGCATACTGCAGCTAAAATTGTCTTGTTATTTCTTGTTAGTTTGTTTGTTTGTTTTTTGATGTGCTCTGAGGCTTGTTCAGTCAGATTTCTGGATAATTACCTGAGTCACGTTGTTATCTCTGAAAGTGGAATCTGAAGCACTTCTCAATAAATCTAATACATTGTCTCAGTTTTTACACAATTGGCATATCACATAACTGTGCATCACATGAAACAGAAGCATGATAACAAAACAAGAACAGTCAATATGGAAAGAATAATCTGAAAATATCTTTGTAGGCCAAGTCTGTAAATAGGTACTATGCTTCAAGGTACAGGATTACTATTGAGTTTGTGGATTTTTTTTTTTTTTTTTACCACAGCTCACTGAACATTGTGGCATCTTTTACAGGTCAATATTCAAACACTTGTATATGTGAGGGCCTGCATCACTCTCTTCCTAGCATTCTAGTTTATGAAAAAATCACCTTTGCCTGTTGATCTGCACGTTTTAGCCTCCGTTCTGGGGACCTAAGCACAACACAGTCACAATGAAAAAGTAACCCATGCAAAGTGAAGGCGTGAGAGCAGTAGTAATAAAAAATCTTTGCATATGGAAAAATGCGGCCATTCGCTGCAGAGGTTTTTGTGTGTTGTTATTGTACAGAAATAAACCAGATGAGATTTGATGAAGAGATGTAATACAACTTATCAAACTCAGTGATACACCTAGAGAAAAATGGGCAAGTTTTTGGAAACAGAATTGTACCTTTTCAGATCTAAAGTATGACTAGCTAATCTAAAGCCAGATATGGATTGAGAATAATTGCTGTTGTTTTAACATGACTATTTTAATGAGTTCCTTTGAGCAGACATTGTATTTGATACTTGAAAATCATAGAGATGAGACTGTGAACAAGTTTAGGACAAGTAGCTTTTACCTGAAAGGTTTTTCTGGGTGTTGGGATGATAGTGACATGCCATAAAATGAACATCTCTACTTAGTTCGTGAATTTTTGTATTCACTAGAGCTATGAATTTTGAAATTCATCTTTGCAAGTATCAGCCTTTTGAAGAAAAATCATTCCAGACTGAAAGAGGCAGCTTTGGGGAAAATATTTTCCCTTTTTGACAGCTTGGTGCTTTTGTTCTTTGTTGGTGGTCTTTGTGGGTTTATTCTGGTGCTCAAGGCCTTTTTGATTTCACTCATGTAGTTTAAAAGACTGGTTTTGGGTCACTGTGTGTAGAAGATTCCACATTTTGGCATGGAGTTTGAGATTCTTGTGGGAAGGTTCTAGGACGACTTTCGGGAAACTGTGACTATTGCTTTCACTCAGTTTATATGGTGGGTTTACCAGGTTTGGATTAAGATAAGGGATCAAGAGAAATGTGAAGATGCCTATATAATTGTCATTCAAGGTATGATTATTCTCCAGTAAAGGTCACAAGATTTTCCATATATATTGCGGCCAAGGCCAAAATAGACCAAGCAAAAATTGGATTAAATGTGGATCACCAATAAGATCATCATTAGGTGGAATTTAGAAAGGAAGATTTTATGTGGGTTTCATTTGTTTGTTTGTTTTTTCAGAATGAGTTCACTGTTGTTCAAAAAAGCAGAACAGTTACAAAGTATCCATTTTTGACTTAAGAAAATCTCTGTGTTGCTACTTAGGCAGGGCTCATGGAAGTTTGGTTTGGTAGTTTTCAGGTGCAAAAACAGTTACCCTCTGTATCACTCTATAGAGTATTAAAATATATATATATTTCTCCATCTGTCCTTAAACAGAAAGTGAGGCTCCAAAGCCTCATATCTGATGAATGCAAACACGAAAGTAAGTGAACTTTTCTTTTTTAGTATATTTAATATGTGATTGTTTTTTTTCCTCAGGTCCTCCAGGCCCTCCTGGAGGTATAAGAGTAGAAGAAATTAGAGACACTTCTGTAGCACTTACCTGGAGTCGTGGAACAGACAATCATAGCCCTATTTCTAAATATACTATCCAGTCAAAAACTTTTCTATCTGAAGAGTGGAAAGATGTGAAAACAGGTAAGAGTAATGCCAGAAATAATAAAATCCATAGGTTATAAAATGTTTGATTGCTAAGAAGCTAACTAGAAAATAGTCAAAATAAAGGGAAGCCAGGGATGCTATTAATGTCCTGGGAGCAGGTACTGTGCTGTAAGTGAGTTGTCAACATTTTTGTTCCCAGAACTAGGAGAGCCTGAAGTGAATACCAAGACATACAGAAAAGAACAGACCAAGTGTTTTTTTTTTTTTTTTCCTGTTTTTTTTGTCTCTTTCCTTGTTGTTGGATGACAAATGAGTGTCTTAATTTATTTGCTATGCAGAAAGTTGGGTGAAATTGTATACTTTCCCTGTGAACAGAATACTTTCCTTTTGCGTTAAAACTGGCATCTCCAGAGAAAACGTGGCTAAGATTATCCTTCTAACCACTGGATGTCATCAGTGTGCCACATCGTTGTCGTTGAGGAGACGCCTACCTGAACACATGGCATACTGATTTACAGTATTTCTTTGCAAAGTTTAATGTAAATGCATAAATGTGAAAAAAAAATACAAAAATACTTGTATGTTTGAATGCTTTATGATGGATAGCATTGCTACAAGCTGTTGTAGCAATTGTCCAATCAAAAGGATTCATTCTGTGACTGCAATAAATTATAAGTTCAGTTCTTTTCTGTGGAATTAAGGCTTCACATACTCAGGATTTCTTAATATTAAGAACATTATTGGTTTCAGCTATTTTCTTCTAGTTCAGTTGTCCTCTTGAACTACAGAGGTAGATGTCTGAGGAATAAACATTGACTTATTAGCCTCAAAATCTCCGTTACATTAGTGGAAATTTCTTAGAACACAAGGTTAAAACTACTAGACCTACCACATGAAATCATCTCTCTCTTCGAGAATGTGAAGCAAATGTGGCCTTGTTGTATATAATTGCCTCCAACAACCAACACTAGTACCTGAATACCTTATGGTAAAGTAGCTTGGAAAATAAGACTAGGTGGTCCCCCAGTCCTTTCCTGTTTCTGGTATCTTGTTTAATAGTTTCTGCAGAATAGATTTCTTAGAACTTTTTAAATGAGTGTAAGAATTAGAGCTGTTCAAATAATTTATTAATAGATTATTTATTTCAATGATCATACACAGGATCTGTTTAGATCAGCCTTCCGTTTTTCAGAATAAATTGTATTTAATTTCCTGTTGATTTTTTTTTTCATTATAATGAAGAGTATGTACCTGGGGAGAAGCCAGGTTGTAGAAAGATATAAGAAGAATTTATGAAGAGGGGTTGGCAACTCTGATATTGCCACCTTTTGTGCTACATGTTACTAGAACTAAAAACATTCATGTAGGAGATACAAGTGCAGGATTCAGATCTTAGAATCATAGAACCATAGAATGGCTTGGGCTGGAAGGACCTTAAAGATCATCTAGTTCCAACCTCCCTGCTGTGGGCAGGGCTGCCAAACACTGCTGTGGGCAGGGCTGCCAAACACTAGATCAGGCTGCCCAGGGCCCCATCCAGCCTGGCGTTGAACACCTCCAGGAATGAGGCATCCACTGCTTCTCTGGGCAGCTTTCACTCTCTCTGGTTCAGAGCAAACTCTTGAACTTACTCCTCAGGAAGATTATTTGTTTGCAGTGTTATAGGCATGATGGGATGAACATCACTTGATCTTTGAAGTACTTGTGCTTTGTGTAATTAGTGAAATAGTCTTTCAGATGTACAGTCAGACTTTGACTCTTATGCTGTAGCATGTTGAATGGAATTCACATCTTAGAACAGGGAGGAATCTAGTTTCTTAAATTCCTTTTTTAATAAGCTATCAGGAAAGATAGAAATGTTTCAGTGTTTTTTAAAATCACTGCCTTTTCTTTTGAGCCACAGTGAGTAATTCTGATTAGCTGAAATCACCATAGTAACCATCACTGGCACTACTGCAAGCATTGCTTCATTGCTGGGCTCCTCCCAGTTTGGCTGAGTGTTCATTTTCATATGAAAGAGGCACAATGATCGGTCCAAATTGATCTCTCATCAGTATTTAGACTGTCATTTAATGCTGTTAATTTTCAATGTGTGAAACAAAAAATATACTTTGGCATTGCACTTTGGAAATGCTGTTATTATTACTACTGCTGCCATTATTCCCAAGCCAAATAATTCATCTCAGGTTGCATAATACCGAGTGTGTTTTTATGAAAGAAATGTGTTCTACTTCACAATATAGAAATACATGTGAATAGGTTATGTAAAAGATTGTTTACGTTTATGTTGCTCATTCCAGTTAAAGGGATCAGAGCATTTTGGAAGGATTAATTCTGATAGTGCTGAGCATTCATAATTATTTTGGGAATTTGTGGCACAGCAAGATTAAATGGAGGGATTGAAAGCAGCACAGAAAGATGACTAACAATTTTTTTTATCATGGCTTGGATGTCATAGAAGGTTTGCAATGGCTGTATTGACTGGATAGAAAAACTTCAGTAATGATGAGGAAGATGGTGGGCAGATAGTACGAAAATGCAAAATATTTCTATTTCTCCTTCAGGGTCTCTCTCTGGAATAAAAAATGTGATGGTATTAGAGGAAAGCTGTGTCGCTCTCCAGTGTATACACTGTTGTTTGTGGGTTGTTTTTTTTTTTTTTTTTTTTTTTTTTTTTTGGCAGCCATTACCCTTATATTTTAATTCCAGATTAGCCACCTTCTCAGTGCAGAATATGTCAGTTCTCATCTCCCTCTGAACCCATGACTCTAGTTTGGCACAGCTCTTGGCCCACACAAGAAATGAAAATCCTCTGTCTTTCTGCAGCTGCAGACAATTCACTGTCTGTGATTTATACACAGAAAGAGAGTCATGAGTTGTGTCTTTCAAGTATAGTAAAGAAGCTCAATCCTTATGCCAACAATACATCTTTTTCACAGGAATTATAAAAGAACACTTATCCTTATTGAATCAGAACTAGATAGCAGGTTGTTACATGCTCACTAGTAAGTAGCACCAAAATATGACCACCTTTTGTAAACCAGTCTTCATCAGTCCCTACACCTGGCTAGCACTTGTCTATATCATTTTTTATTTTGTTGTTATTGCTTTACAGATTTCTTCTTGAGTTTGTCTGTAGGTAAAATGAAATTCCACAACTGCAATAGGTAATTAATAACTTCATAATTAAGTGTACTTCTTTTGCTAGTTCAAACCCAGTTAAAACTTACAAGTATATAAGGGTTTATCCAAGATAATGTAATATTTTCCGAATTACCTGTCATTGCCAGGAGTACTCCTCGTAAAATATGGTATTTATTCCTTATGTATAACATAATGTTCCCTCAGTTAGCTATGCATGGTTGCAGAATAGCGGCAGTTTTATGGATTTAAAAACCTCATTGTTTACAGATCCTATTGTAAAAATGACATTTCCTAAAGCAATTTCTTATTTCTTTTAGAGCCATCAGATATTGAAGGAAATATGGAATCTGCTAGAGTGATTGATTTAATTCCATGGATGGAGTATGAGTTCCGCATAATAGCAACGAACACTTTGGGAACAGGGGAACCTAGTATGCCGTCACAGAGAATTAGAACTGAAGGCGCTCGTACGTAAACAGAAAACGTCAAGTTTTTAATGTGCTTTTTATTTTCTTACTTTCATTAACTCATTTTTTGATTTTATTAATTAATTTTGATATTTCATTTGAGAACAAAAGGATTTTATGAGATGCAAATTTAGGAAATTTAGCCACCAACCAGACTGTCTAGATGTCCTAAAATTAAAGCAGACAGGAAAGAAACATCATGATAAAACTAGCAAATTTGTCTCTGTTGTTGAAACAATCATGCTATATCTTTCAGAGATTGCCTCCGACCTCTGTCATTGAAGTTGTGTAAATAAACACATGCAGTTGCTTGACATTCGGATTCAGGGCTTAGGAGAAAAAAAAAATGTGTGTTTTTGACAAGAAAATGTCCTTTTGCTGTTTGGTTTGTTTTATAACTAAAGGATGCATGACAGGATGTGTCTTACCATGTAATGCAATTTTTCTGACATTGAGGGTTTGGTCTTGTGTCTTCATATTCTATATGAGACATACGACATTATCTGACACGTGCCCTTATCAGTCTAATTGCTCAGTGTTAAAATCTCAGAGCGTATTTAAGGATATCCCTTAGGCTTGGGCAGGTCCTTTTTGAAACAGATTCCCGAGAATGAGGAATTAGATGTTATTATTCAAGATAATACATTCTGTTTGAACTGTACAGAGCACATAACAGCATTGCTTTAGGAAGTAATGTATCACTTCAGAAAGACTGTATCCAACAAAGCCATTGTACAGGTATGTCCTCCTCAATGCACCTTAGCACCCATGTGCAACCTTGACATATTTATGGTTTTTAAAAAGCCTTTGTCCCATAGCTTGACGTTACAAACCAAAAACGCAAGACCAAATAATAATAACAAAATTTGCATTTGGCCATTGCTTTGATTAGATAGCATTTAAAAAAAAAAATCATTTGCATTGCAAATTTCAAAACATTTGTTAGTAAAGATGCACACTCAGTCCATTAAAAACTGTGTTGCTTAGGGAGAAAGAAAATACAGATTGGTTAAATTAATCTAGACAGGGAAAGAAAATCCATAAAATTTTAACACTTAAAGCAGAAGGAAATTACTGCGTATAAAATAAAAAACGTCTATTAGTGTCGTTTGTTTTCTGACTCAACAGCTGTATTTGAACACAGCCCAGGGGTCTAGATGGGAGATTTAGACGTGCTCCTTGGT
The DNA here is from genome assembly GCA_013399715.1 of Alectura lathami. Taxonomy (NCBI): domain Eukaryota; kingdom Metazoa; phylum Chordata; class Aves; order Galliformes; family Megapodiidae; genus Alectura; species Alectura lathami. The sequence goes on from VXAV01004452.1 coordinate 324,814, forward strand.
GTGTTGTGTGAACAACAGATATTTCTGAAATGTCAGAAAGAAGACAGAATGGCTGAGGGGGCAGGCAGGGGTCTCAGAAGAAACGCTCACAGGTGGTGACCATGGTAGTGTCCTGCAGTTTGCAGTGTGCCACATTCGTGCAGGTTGTTTTAGCCTCCTTCTAGGCCTCTCAGAGTGGCATAGCCTCCATTTTTGTAGCAGGATATAACACTCGTGCAAGATGTAGTCTGTTAGGCTGCTGCCTCGTTCCCCATGCACAGCACCATTGTCAGCTCTGGCAGATGGTGATAGATATTTGTGGTGATACAGGCAAAACTTTACTGTAGTCTTCCTAAGCATCAGTCAGGACTTCTTGCAGTGCTAAGAGGATAAACAGTAACTAGCTGCTGATAAACTTCGGAGCCCAAGTGCATTTCCTGACAGGAGCTGGAATTTGTTGTAAGCAGCAACAATAGCATTTGGGATGCACTATCAACCTCCAGGGTGCTACAGAACCAGTACTGTGTGTGCATTTTCATGTCAGAATGAACAAATGAAATATTTTAATGCATAAACAACAATCCCTTTCCATACATTGCAGTTATGTTTAAGATTTGTTCTGTGTTAAACAGCAACAAACAGTGGTGCATCTCTGAAACAGGAACAAACTGCTGCATCTCTGTTGTAATGTGTGATTGATAACTGTCTGCTAAGCTTTAATGATATCAGTGTCTTTTTCAGTTCTGAAGTCTCTCTTCCTGTAGATAATTTTAATTTCATTTTTATTAGCATGCCAAGAATGTGTGCTATGGAAGAAAGATTTTTGTTCTAATAAAATCTGCCTTCTTCATCAATAACACCCATATTTCTTGAAATTCAGTTGATCAAAGGCTCCTATTGTGTATTTTAGCTTCTGGATGCATTACCACAATTGTCTATGTATTGCTGTCTGAAGTCATAACTTGGTCTTAATGGAGAGAGAAACCTGGTTTTAATGGAGAGAAAATGAGGAAAATTCTCCTGAAAAGGGTGATTTGCAAGACACTAGACTGCCTTTTTCTCTTCCCTGGCAGCCTGTGTATGTTCTTTGACTACTTAAGCATTCTAGCAAACCTGTACTTCTAACTTAGCAATACAGCTTTATGCTTATGATAGACGGTGTGACGCGGTGTGACTACTGTCTATTTCAGTAATAACAAGGTCAGGTAATCAGTTAATAATTCCAAGAAAAGCTTCCTTTTCNCTTACTATCCTGTGACCTTCCCTGATTAGCAGGAGAAATGCCTGATCGTGTAAGAATATTTTAACACCAAGAACATGTTCATGTCATTAGAGCATGCAGCTAATGTTTGATCACCTGAGGCTCATTTAATGCACCATAGGTGGGCTTAACCACCATTTGCTAAGTGTCCAGCTGTACTGTGTATGTCCTTAGCATTGAGAGACAGCAAATAAATACACAGCCACCACAGAGGATAGCAATGAAATCATCATATTTAGTGCAAAAATGTCACTGAGTAATTAGGCAGTTCTTGTCAGGTGTTTTCTGTATATCATTGTAGAGGCAAATTTTGAGAAATGTCTTTACTGTATTCCAGAGAGGAAATAGAGTTTTCAGCTGCTAACTGTAGTTAAGAAAATTTAGTTACTGATGGAGTCTTACAGAAATGTAAATATAGGAATGACTTGTTATGGAGCCCTTAAGGGTATCTTACCT
>VXAV01004452.1:340200-367276 GCA_013399715.1 Alectura lathami
CCATTTTTCACACTAGGAGAAGCCAGATTTTCTTGACACTAATGCATACTGTCAGAATGACTGCCCTCGTGGTGATGAGTGTGAGTTGATACTTTTTGCCATTACAGAGGAGTGTCCTCAGCTCACACATAAAAAAGAGATAAAATATGAAAACTATCTCCATCTGCAAAGAGAATTTAAGATTTAAGAGTTCTTGCAATATCTTGCTAAAAGCCACAGCTCTTCAGTGCGTGCAATTCTGAACGCGCTGTGTATTTCTTTGAGCTTCTATGCAACAGATGTTTATTTTATTAAACACTTTTGTCACTGTTCACTGCTGTTGTCTTTCTTACTGAAATATGTTTTTGGCATTCTCTCTTATTATGAATAAAATTTATCTTTTCTCTCCCTTCTATATAAGACTTCCATGAATATGTTGTTTCGTGACACTATCAGAAACACTTTCAGATGTATTTCAGTATATTAGGTTTTGAATAAAGAAGCGGACAGTGTAGGATAGTGTTTTTTCCATGATTTCAACACAGACAGCTGTGCTAATTCATGATGGCTAAAGCATTCCCTTCCTGCAGATCACTGTGTGGCCCCTTTGTTGATTTTGGCTTAATTCCTTCAACAACCTCTAGAGCTGGAGTGAAATATTCTCCTCTGTCCCCTAAGGATTCATGGGCCACCCTGACAAGGTAAATGCAGAGCACTGGAAAAAAAAAAAAAACTGACTGTGATTCTTATCTGAAAACTGAAATGAAAAAAGAGAGCAAAGTGGGAAAATCTGGATTTTTGTAGCAATTGGGCACGTCATTCTAGATACAACTTCCAGAGAGACAAGAGAGTAAAAGGGAAATTCCTAAGTATTTCAAGAGACTTTTAAAGTATTTAAGTAATATGTGAGAAGAGAAATTTAGGAATAGAGTAAAGAAGAGAGTACTTTGTCTTAGCTCTCAGGGGAGTCATCTTATTTCAGATTTTTGATTTTCCAAGAGTAGTTACAATAATCCAAATATATAAATATGACTCACACTCTAGAATTGGTTAAATCCACAACATCGCAGTCAAGAACAATAGAATTTGGAATCTAGATTTAACTTAATTTTGTAAATTATATTACTTCTGCCTGAAATGTAATATGCTGTCAGTGTAATTTACATTTTCATTCACTGTTCTTACTTGTATTCTTTGATGCTGGACATTATATTATACCCTTAACATTATTGTAGTGTAAGTAAACAGTAGGACTGTAGAAAGTTTTGGAAATCAGAGGTATTCAAAGGCTTCTGTCATATCAGCAATGTTTAACAAACCTTCTCATATGAGGTATTTGCCATCTCTAAGTAGAACAGATAATTAACATAGTAGACCATACTGAAAATGAATGAATTAGTCTCCAATAACCAGTTAATGTCTACAATAAAGCTGCCCTTAGTCTTGTAACTAATGCATTTTTGACCATCTAGAAATTACAGATACCCATTTGCTACATGCTAGAAACTTGGTTGACCTTTGGAACAGAGATAGACCCAATGCCCTCCCATTCCTGCTGTATAGAATCTCTCATGCTTGAGTCACTTATAGTTAACAGCTAATAGCACACAGCTGGTTGCTTTCAAGAACAGCAGTTTATCTACAACAGTTAGTTAATTGGAATCATAGAAAAACAATTCTGAGTTGAAGACTGTAGTAAAAATTTTAGCTGAAATGGCTGTCGCTGTCTAAGATCCTGTGCCAGTTTGAAACCATAAATCAAACAGGTTAGTAGCCTTCAGAAGCTTGCAGAATGGATTGGGTGCAGTGAGACAGACACCTTGGTAGGCGGGAATTTCATGAGTGGGAGTGCCTAAACTACAGTAAACTGATTTAAAGCAGTTGCTATTTCGAAGACAAAATGTCTTCGAAGTTTTGTACCTGATATCATTAATCAAATCTTACAAAGCAAGATTTTTCCTAAACCCTGAAATTATCAGCAGTATTAGCCTATTCCTAAGAAGATTTGAAAAGGTTCTCATGCAGCATACTCTAAAATCTTCATGAAGACTAGCAGACGCAGAGCAGGAATGTTCAGCGCAAAAATAGTCAAAACCACAATGCACTGGGTACTACTAAGGTCAGCGTAGTAACATATTCTTATGTTTGCAGTTGTAAAACAAATAAAACCCAGAGAGTGGCGGTGTTTTAGTCTCACTTGCGTCTCGTAAGGCTATGCAGAATAGCACTCTATATATGTGGCAGACCTCATGGAATGGCATCGCTTCATTAGTAATTACTTTGTTTAAATCTAAACTTAGATATCTGTATCAGTGCACTTCAGGTGCTGCTGGATCCACACTGAAGGAGTGGCCAAAGATAAGGCCATAAAGATTTGTTATTTTCTTTAGTTTTATCTTTGTGTCTGTATCTGTAAATATTATTTTCATACTATATACCTGAAGAAATATACGTATTTTTTAATAGAAAATACTTTCAAGAATAATATAGTACTGCATCTTGGTTGTTTTTTTTTTTTTTTTTAATCTCCCATATTAATATTTATGGCCTAGCTGAAGTGCTCTCGTAATACTGATAAGAGCAGATTTTTTTAAGATGCCCTTACAGTTCTTTAAAATACTTCTTACTCAAAGAAAAAAAAAAAAAAAANAATTTCACATAGTGTTTGATAAAACTTTGAAGACCAAGGGCCAATAGCAGAAGAGCTGTTGTACAAATAGCTCACATAGAAAGAGGTAAGAAGTAGATATAGATATCTGTTCAGATCTCACTATTTTTGAAGTCATTCTTCTTTGGTGATGATTTGTTAAAACTTTTAATCATAAAAAAAAAATAAAAAATGTGTGTATTTAGTAGATTCTGTCATAGTTATGCTTCTAGGACTGGGTTCAGGGATGTCAGGGAGTATGGTCTAGTTCTAGTAATACGGTCTAGTTCATTTTTACTGAGGAAATGTGTAATGATTTCAAATAAAATGGAATAATTTCATGAAAAAAGCCTCACGGAATGTAATTAATTGACTTTGGATTTTAAGATAGGTTTACATAGTTGCTTTTCATATATCTTAAGCATTTACAGGTTCTTTCTCATCTGCTTTGACAAATGTCATATTATGCTGTGAAATCTGATTGAATTTAGCCAGAGAACTTCAGAAAATGTTTAGGTACACATATCTAGATATGCACGCATACAACATGACTAGATTCTCGCATTTCTCTAGAGAGAAGTACAAAGGGGATAGATTTATAAGAAATTTTACACAAAATATAATGAAAACAATAGCAGAGTGTAATCTACACTGTAGTATAGGAAAACAATACTAAAGTTCAGAGTAAAATGCTCAGAAATGAAACAGCAAGAAAATAGCATCATTTGGCCAAAGGCATTATCCATTTCCCAGACTTTTAATGACTTAGTTGAGAACAAGTTAAACTATGGTGAGAAAAAGTTTCATAATACACTCTGACTTGGTTTCTGTTTCTTTCTATCTATATACAACTTGGTTAAAATCATAGGCTGGAGGAATTCCTTGCTATTGTTGTTGTTATTGTTAAATGTCTTTCAGCTCACTTATTACGAGTCTGTAGTATAGAGATACCCAGCATGCATCATTTTTGATAAACTTTATAGTGAAATATGCTAAATTTAATTATTCAATTTGATTGCTTACAGATTCGTTACTGGGCTGCTCATGATAAAGAAGCAGCTGCACAGAGGGTACAAGTAAGCAATCAAGAGTATTCAACCAAACTGGAAAATTTGAAGCCTCATACACGCTACCATGTAGATGTTTCTGCCTTCAATAGTGCAGGCTATGGACCTCCCAGTAGAACCATCGATATTGTTACTAGGAAAGCACGTAAGTACATGGAGCGTTAGGTTATTTATAATACTCTGTGCTTCATTATTGCTTGTTGTATCATGTCTGTCGTTTCTTCGGACTTGGCTTCTCATTCATATGCCTGGCATCCTCCTTTTATGTGGTGTTGGTTTTTGGTATAAAAGATTCAACCAAGACTCTTCTTACTCACTTTTATTTCCACATGCAATGTGGATATCATGCAAAAGCCAGTAAGGAGACATAGGTTTTAGGTTTATACGGTAATTCAGGGTGGAAGGAACTCCGAAGGTCCAACCTCCTGCTCCGAGCAAGATCAGCTGAAAGTTCAGACCGGGTTGTTCTTGTAGGGATGGAGCCTGTATTACCTCCCTGGGAAACCTGTTCCACAGCCTAACGTTTTTCTAGCACTTCGTCTGAGCCTCTTGTAATCACATTTGTGCCTTTTGTCACTAATCCCTCCTGCCATGCACCGCTTTGAAGAGCCTGGCTCCATCTTGTTGATAACCTCCCTGTAAGAACAGACTAGCTGCCCTTAGGTCCCCTCCAAAGCAGTCTCTTCTCCAGACTGAACAAGCCCTCCTTTCAATGAGCAGGTACTCCAGCTCCCCAACGGGTCGGTGGTCCTATGCTAAACTCACTGCAGATTATCAGTGTCTTTCTTGTACTGAGGGGCCCAAAGATCGCTATTTCAAGTCTCCCCTTACTGTGGGCTAGGGTAGCTGGATGGGAAAATGGTTCTAAGCTGGAAAAGAGTAGATTTAGATTGGATATAAAGAAGAAAATGTTCACAGTGGGAACAATGAGACAACAGAGCATGTTGTCTAGGGAAGCTGTGGTTGCCCCATGTTCAAAGTCTGGCTCTGTAGGGTTTTGAGCAACCTGACCTAGTGAAAGATGTCCCTTCTTGGAGCATTAGGTTCGCAATAGATGATCTTTAAGGTCCTTTTCGACCCAAACCATTCTATGACTCTAATTTATTAACATTCAAACCAAAACTTGGGCATCTATACTCTAGTTTTCTGTTTAATCATTAGGGAGAAGGGTTGTATTCTGACTAATCATTAAATTATGAACAATTGCCTTTGTCATTAACAGTAGAGGTAGCCAGGATCAGGCAGCTTTGAAAATGGAGTGATTTGAATCATAGTCTTGAATATATATGCCAAAATAGGCTTCTGAATATAGCTTCTGATTTAATAATGATACCTAGCACTAACATATTCTGAGCATTGTTCAATTAACAAATGCATCTTGCATATTTAAAACACACATGCACTGAAAATATGTACAACTAATTTGAGGATTTTGGTCAGTAAATAGTGTGTTGGGCAACTTGTGCCTGCAGTGTTCATTTGTGTTGAATAAGAATCCATTTTATAAGCTTATTGTGTGAAATATGTTTAATGGCTTCTGCAGTGGGATGCTCTGATTACTACTGAGTTAAATGCTTTAGAATTGCCTTTAAATGGTTAATTAAATATTAAATGTCAATGAATAAATATGACTTAAGCCACATTTCAGGGAGGTTCAGAGCATAGTTGCATGCAGCAACCACGCATGGTCAGCAACATAGTAAAGGGTAATTTTGGCCACTTCTATTCTGACAACACGGAAAGGCAAACCCACAAAGCAGCCACTACACAAGCCATACAAAAATTGCCTGGCTGGAGCTGCAGCACTTAGCTCCGGGAAGGAGACTACTTAACTGTATGAAGATCAGCCATAATTTCCCTTTTTACATTTTTACATATCGATAAAAATGATGTTGAAATTTTATGAAATCTCATTTCGTGCACTTTATGAATATGTTGCTTTTCAGCTCCAAGTCAACGTCCAAGAATCATCAGTTCTGTAAGATCTGGTTCAAGGTACATCATCACCTGGGATCATGTGAAGGCAATGTCAAATGAGTCTGCAGTTGAAGGATACAAAGTATGATCTATAAAACTACTTTTTTTTCTGTGTGTACTAGGTGGCTATATTTTATAAACAGGGATGCATTTTGGTACCTAATTGGACTTAAGCAGAGTTGCATGCTAAAGATGAAGACATCGTGCTCAGAGATCACAAACATCTAGTAGATATAGGGCAAAGCTAGTGGGCTTAGTCACTATGATGAGAAAACGTGGCACTGAGATTCTTTTGTGTAGCGAGCCATATTATGTAAAAAACTTGGATCTGCTGTGACTGCAGCAACCTGATTTTCCATATGATTAAATTTGGTCTGTTGGCTAAAATGAATGTTTCAAAATACTTTACACTTTAATAGTGTATAGCTGCTGCATTGTTCCCGCTTTCCTTTCTCTTCTCTGGAAATCAGCTCCTGGAACAGGAGTTCTTAAAAGTCAGGGAAGGTAGAGGAACGGAAGGGACACCTAGCCTTGACAGATGCAATTACTGTGTAACTACAGCAAGTTTGTATACTAGCTATAGAGCACATAGAAAGCTTCAAAAATTAATTTCTGTTGAAGTCTGTTGCTTACTTAGCAGTGAGAAAATTAGTATCATGTTCAATGTACAAATTCTCCTTGAGGGCTTGCATTACTTCCTGGGAATTGCTGTAAATCTGTTTTCTACAGATGACTGAGGAAAGAGTGGAGATTTTTTCTGAAGGTCCTACAAACCATACCCTGTCACATTTGCAATAGTTTAACAGTGCTGAAAGTTAATAATAAAATTAATAATTGTTTCATTTAAGAAAATAGTAATAAATTTTTATCAGAAAACCCAGCTGAGAAGTGAGGTTTTTAATTGTTGTTCCTTGCCATCCTCCATTCTTATTCTCCATCATCAAAGTATTTTGTCAAAGGTGGTTTGGTTTAATAACAGAGAAAACAATGGAGAGACATCCTGTCCAGATTCATCTTAGGTAAAAATGTAAAAAGTGGTACCTGCCAACAAGTTTCGAGATATACAGGCTTCGTGCATAAATTAAAACCTAATACTTTTTAATTCACTCATAGTACATATACAACCGTGTTTCCGTGTAAATGTAACATTTTAATAACAAAGTTTACTCTAACTTTCCCAGGTGCTATATAGACCAGATGGACAACATGAAGGCAAGTTGTTTTCAACTGGAAAACACACAATAGAGGTCCCAGTCCCCAGTGATGGTGAATATGTTGTAGAGGTCCGAGCACACAGTGAAGGAGGAGATGGAGAAGTAGCTCAAATTAAAATTTCAGGTGAGCAGATAACTTCCTTTCTTCCTTCCCACACTCCTTTTAAATCTTGGACTTGTTCACTATCCAAAGACGTGCACCCCATTCCTGTCCAGAACTGGAGAGGTAGCTAGCTCTTCAGCAGTGACTGCACTGCGAACTAGGGTTTGTCTTCCTGAAGACTCATAATGCATGCAGGACACTTCTGCAGCAGGCTAGCTCAATCCTGAAAGCACAGACAGTCTTCCAAATATCACTATTTCTACTGGTGCGCCTAGTGAGGCTGCCATTTTTAGTAGTGTACTGCAAGCACAACTACACAGTGCAAGCCTTGGGCTCAAGAAGTCAGCGTGCAATAATCCTGTAGTTCCTGGTATCTGTTACGTCTGCATCTCATTCCTTAATTGCCACAAAGAGGAGAGAAAGTAACTGAGAAAAGTAAGTGATCCTCAATGGTCCACAAACCCACTGCTAGGGGAGTTCCACTCCTCAGGGGAGAAGGGAAGCTGTGACACATGCAGATGAGCAAACAATGACAAATGTAAAGTGCTCGGCTTCAGAATGGTTTGGATGATTGGTAAAGAGGGTGGATCAGGCTGATTCAACTTGTGCTCAGTGTTTAAGTACAAGGTCAGACACGGTCTGTACATCTCTTTCCTGTTGGTTTTGTAGTTTAATTAATGCCTTAACACACTTTGTGTAAAGCAGAAATTATGAATAAACATCAAGGACTTGGATAGTGTTTTTGCAAGATTGTGATTTAAACATGTGCTATATTATTGTCTTTTTTCTTTAATTAAAAAGGAACTTTGGGGATAGTAAGGTTTAAACACAAGAACATTGTTGTCACACAGTCAGTGCAACCATTACTGTGTCTTTTAAAATAGCAATGTCCATGCTATGTTATCAGTGTACTTTGAGAAAAGCTGCCCATTCCAAAAGGAATGGACCTCTGAGCTGCAATCAGCAATCTGTATTATTTTTTCAATAATACGTAGTTTATGTCACCTAATGTGATCTCATGGGTACTGCCATTTATGTTTGAATGAAGCATGTGCTACAGTCTTGGTCAAGTGGAATCTGGAGGTGGAGAATCCATCATTTGCCTGAGGGTTTGTTCCAGTGATTAGTCACCTTCACTGCTGACAATTTTTTGCCCTATTTTTTATCTATATTTACATGGATTGGGGGTCCACCCATTGTTTTCTTCTAAAGCTTCTGTCTAGATTAAAAAGCTTTTTTGTGCCTGTTATGTTCTCCCCATTAAGACATGTGTATGTATCAGTCAAATGGCTGATCAAATGCTAAACAGAATCAGTGCCTTGAATTTGTCAGTGATAGCATTTTCTTCAGGTCTTAAAGAATTTTGACAGCACTTCTTTCTACTTCTCCAGCTTCTGAGAATTCCCTCAGGACTATAATCTCTGTAACTGTATGCACTGCTGTCTGAGGAGATAGTCTCGCCTCCTTACATTTACTACTCCCAGCATTATTTATGAAAGGCTTTCATTAGTCATTTATTTCGCTGCACTGGACTATAAAGTGGTGTTCAGCTTGTTTTCCAACCCCACCCTTAAATCCTTCCCAGAGTCCTAGCTTTCCAGGATACAATGTCCCATCCTGATTTCTGTCGCATTTCCTTAGTGTCTAACTTTACATGGAGTGATGATTATGCACAGTTGGTTTGAATGACTGTAAGTTCCCGTGCTATCTGGGATGATGATTTTATTTGGAAACTTGCAGAGGAGAAGGCTTGGTTTCCTAGAAACATATGTTCTGGTGGTCAGCTGGCCAGAATGGAACTTATATGTTTAGTGTGATGTAAACAATAGGGAAGGCAAAGCATAAAGCATCTTACATAGTTCAGAGAGGACCATTGCCTTCAGGCATCTGATTCCCGAATCTTCAAACCAAATCAATTTCCCTTATAAGTGAGTGGGAAGAGTTAAAAAACTAGCACAGGGATTCAAAGTAGCCTGTGTGCTGACCAGGACTGAACAAATCCTAAGCAAACTGGAAGGATGCACAGAAGAGAGAGGAATGTCTTGAAAACCTACCTGCCTTCCAAATTGGTGCTTTCATGCTTTTCATCAGGTATCAAATCCAAAGTAACCTACCTCAGACACCTGAGTTAGGTGTCTATGTTTCTATTATGATCAGTTGTCACCTAGGGTGTAATTCAGGTGCGTAAACCTTACAAAAGCTTAATCAACACTTTAGGCGTTTGACATGCCCTAGATTACCAGGGACATCCGCATAATGCTGACAGGCATGACAGGATCTGCAGGAGGCCTTATGTCTTCTGGATCAGCAACGGGAGGCCAGGCAGGACCTTGGAAGACACCATCTGGCCTGTATTTCAGGCATCTGAAGTGCACTTTTTTGCAAACCAAAACCATTTCCTTGATTTGTGTGTCTGCTATTGCTGTGCTAGGCTACAGTGTTGCCAGTGTGTTGTAGATGTACAATTCTAAGCACTTGCTGAACCATGTACAAGAACATCTAGTTCAGGAACCACAACTGTCCCTAAGATCTTAGCTTAGGTATTAAAACTACAGAACATTTTAACAAAAAAGAAGTTATATTTGAAAGGCAGATATAAAAGAAACTAGAACTGTGTGTTATTTCTAGCACCTTGTCTGAGGCAGAAACTTTCTCTTATGTTTTCTTCCTCCTTCTCACGGAAAACCCAGGCACAGGCTGAAGAGAGAGGCAAAACATCCTGAAGCAGCTTTGTTCTCTTATAACCAGTCACCTTGCTAAGCATACACAGTTCAGCTGAGTATGATATAAAGGAAGTTCACCAAACCCAGCCATCTCACACATCTTTTTAGTGAGCATCGTGAAATGCAAGTGCTTATCGTAAAATCATTCACTGCATATATGCTGAGTTGCATTTTAGCATACTGTTAATCTGTAAACTTGTCATGAACTGTTGTATTTTATCGACCATTGCCTGTTGTGCGGTTTAAGGTTTGGAGATACTTTATAAGCACCTTAAAACCAATTCATGAGCTACACAATTTAAAAATCATTCTTGTGATACCACAACTAGCTGAAGATTGGAACTACTTGTTTAACCAAAGGAGTCAGTTCCAATGGCTAATAATAGGCTTATCTGTTTCCTCTGAAATACATTAAAGGCAGGGAATTGGTGGGGTTTTTGACTCTTTAATGTTTTTTGGATTGCAGTGCTTTGTGATAATGCTAGTATTAATGTAATCAAAGCAGTCTTGCAGTCAGTCAGAACTAAAACCATATGATGCTTAGTTCTTTTCTCACTTCACTTGTGTAACTGCACTGGCCTCAGTGCAGTCAATTTATGCCAGAGAAAGGAAAAATAGAAGTAAGCTCTCAAATCTCAAAAATTAGTGCGTGAGAGAGGAGAGTAACTTCTTAGTTGAGAAAATACTGAAAAAAAAAAAATACAGAAGAAACCATGCACTTTCACCTTCAAATATCAGATAAGGTTAATGTCTCACTTTAAGCATTAACATGGACAAAGAAGAACATATATTGCATATGCTTACAGCAAGAAAACAAACAGAATTATAGCTTCTCTGTGTTCACTGCTTACATATAAATATGTAGGTAGATTAATTCCATTTGCCAGAGGCATGTTTTATGATCCTGAAAAAATATTTACTTTGAAGTTTGCAGCTTTTTCAAAACAAAATGCAAAACTTTTACCCATTGGAACTTATAGAAACATTTGAATTATTTTATATTTTCATTTATTTTTATTTTATTATAATATAAAGGGGATAGTAATATTTATTGCACATATTAGTATGAAGTAAATGAGATGATCGTTCACTTTTCATGTGGTACAGTCAAAATCTTTTGATCATAATTTGAAAATGTCTGTTTGTTGCAAAGATGGTTGCAGTGACAGGAAAAACAAGAGGAGAAAACAAAAATAATAAGGAACGCTTATGAAAAAAAGGCCTCTAACTGGTTGTGTATTGACAGTGCTCTGTTACTGATCTTGGAATGTATTATGCAGTTGTGACAAGAATATAAGAAAAAGGTTCTACTATACTAAAAATACGCTTCCTCTAAAAGAAATACAGTTTTTACAGTGCACTTGGCTATTGCCTCATGGCCTGAAAAGTGAGTAAAAATCACAGAATCATAGAATTGCTTGAGTTGGAAGGGACCTTTAAAGGCCATCTAGTCCAACTCCGCTGCAGCGCACAGGGACACCTACAGCTGGATCAGGTTGCTCAGAGCCCTGTCCAGCCTGACCTTGAAGCTCTCCGGGGATGAGACATCCACCACCTCCCTGGGCAACCTGTTCCAGTGCTTCACCACCCTTATCATAAAAACTTTTTACTTATATCCAGGCTAAATCTCCCTCTCTCAGTTTGAAACCATTTCCCCTAGTCCTATCCCAGCAGACCCTGCTGAAGAGTCTGTACCCTTCTTTCTCGTAGCCCCCCTTTACATACTGAAAGGCTGCTGTCAGGTCTCCCCAGAGCCTTCTCTTCTCCAGGCTGAACAGCCCCAACTCTCTCAGCCTGTCCTCACAGGGGAGGTGTTCCATCCCTTGGATCATTTTTGTGGCCCTCCTCTGGATGTTCTCCAACAGCTCCATGTCCCTCCTGTACTGAGCGCTCCCCATCTGGATGCGGCACTCCAGGTGGGGTCTCACCAGCACAGAGCAGAGGGGCAGGATCACCTCCCTTGACCAGCTGGCCACGCTTCTTTGGATGCGGCTCAGGATGCAGTTGGCTTTCTGGTCTCAGAATAGTTTCTTCCTTGGTATATAAATCTGCCTAAAACAATTTGTTTGTTTTTCTCTTCTTTTGATTTTCCTTCATTGTGACATGTTGTTTCATCACAGTTCTAACTTATTGGTACTGCCCGGTTCCAAATCTTACTTTGAAAACTAATGACTAACAATTCCATGCGTAGCAATATATTCTGTGCTGGGAAAAGCATTTTCTTAAAAAGTCACATTTTCCTTAATTTCAATTTCCTCTCTTTTTCTTGCAGAACAGAGTGGGGAAATGTTTTCTTATCTGGTTACATTTTTTAGTATGCATTAATAATACAATAATTATTGTCAATAATTCAGTTATTGAGATATATCATACGGGTGCAGTTTTTTCATTAGTCAATGCAGGAACGACTATATTCTGTTTCTGTTATGAAACAAAATGCTTGATATTTGATATTCACTTTGCCATTAGAAAAGATGGAAGAATCTGAACGTTCATTGTGTATTTTAACTCTTTCTCCCTTAAATGTAGCAACATAGCAAGGAAGAATACTGCAGAAAAAAATCACATAGCCTATAGAGTGAATGCCAAGATTAGTATTTTGGATTAATATAGTAATTCCTTTGATGCATAATGATTTAATTTAATTTCATACAAATGCATATTCTACTTTCACCGCTTGGTAGGACATTTCACTACTGAACTATATTTATACAGTGTTTTTAATTGCTTTGAGAATTCAAAGGTAGGCAAGTTCTGTTTAGAGAGGTTTAAAGTAGCCTTTGGAGGATTCATCTCATTATTTTTCCCCTTAATAATCTAGACAGGATTGCAGAGGTGATCACGGGGATGAAGGAATGAAGAAAGGAATACTTTCTAGCCATGACAATTCTTTCGTGTTTAATTTTTAGTAGTAAGCATGCAAAACTGCATTATTCAAAACCTTGTGGTATTTTTTAAGTCTACTGGTTAACAATCTAGCACTCCTTACGAAGTGGTGACATACTCATACCTCTCAGTTTTATGTGCCTAACCTAGCCAGACTATTTTTCTCCTCAGTTACTGAGGAGAGTGATTCAAATGTCCTGTGTTAGACATCTGCTGGAACACACCTTTCAATGAAACCTCTCTCACGTAACAGAACAAGAACCAGTGGTTTTCTGACAAAAGTGATCTTTTTTTCTGGTTACTTTAGTGGCAAAGTCTGACTGACTTCAGAAAGCCTTTTTGGTAGTGAGGAAGTTGCACAGCTCTTTAGTTTAGCGTTAAGGAAGTGCCACAGAGTCTAGTCCCTTTAATAAACACCTGGGTTGTTTCTTTGGGTGGTGAGGGGCAATCTACCTAAAGCACTTAACAGTATGAAGAACAGCTACGGAGATGATGGATCAAAATCCTTGCTAATGTCAGATGATATAGCATGAGACAGTGGCCTGAAAGTGCAGTTTGGGAAGTTCAGGCTTGACATTGGGAAAAATATCACCACAAAGTGAAAATTCACTTTGAAATTTCAGGACAGGAACAGGTTACCCAGAAAGGCTGTCCAGGTTTCATCTCTGGAGCTTTTTGTGTCTCAACTAGGCAAAGATGTGACTGTCAGCATCCAGTGTTGGTGACAGTCCTGATTTGAGTGCAGATTCAGACTATGTGGCCCCAGATGCACCTTTCAACCAGGCATTTTGTGCTTCTGTGACTTCAGGACTTCAGGTCTACTGAAGGTACATGCAGTGAGGTTTAATTGGAAGCACAGTTTGCTCAGTGATTATTTGGCAGTTTTGAATTCATCTGTAAGTAGAATGATTTGTTAATATAGGTATAAAGCATAGATAAAATCACATATTTGCTAATTCAAACTTATCTTTTAAGTGCCAGTGGCCGTATAGGAAATATTGGTGTGTATTTTTGCCTTCTTTCCATAGATGCATTAAATAGTACATCTAATCACATACTGAAGTGCTCCATGCCCTTTTCAGAATACTTGAAGGACTTAGATGTCAGAGTATTTTTGCCTTTAAAGGTTATTGCCATATAAGATTACTCAGCATTACTTTTTTTTTTTTATTTTCTCCAATTTATTCTGTCTGCTTGGTCTTTAAATGATGCACGCTAGGAAAGAATAACTGTTACTGTACATTTTATTTTTCTTATAGTATACTACATACCAGCATGTCTTCCAAAAACTGGATCAGAAAAAGGCAACCTAAAACTAGCAATGTGCTGTTTAAGTACAGTTGTAGATGACAAAGGGACCTCAACAGATTGTTCTTGCTGTTGTTTGTTGAGTATACCACTTTAAAAGTACATTTAAAAACTATGTGTGGTCTTCTGCTTAACTATCCATGCAAGGTAATCTGTGATAAGCATTAATATATGTAAAGAGCAAGAGGACTTTGAGAAATAATTCACACTGATATTTAGTAATAGTCTGCCAGCCGAATATTATCTCATTTTCCTCAGGGTTTAATGCATCTTGTCATTTTGGCAGGCCAGGTCCGTAGCAGGGCCAGAGTCAATAGAAGAGAAGCCCATGCAGCTGCTGGGGGACACTGCCAGCAAACTAGGTACCGTTGCCAGAACAAAACAAAAGGTTTGCTTGGCTCTGGCATATGGCTTCTCAAGTAGAAGACAAACTCACACAGTGGGTGGACAAGCCGCTCAGACCATCAGCAGGCCTTTAAACATGTTTTTAATTCTCTCTCTCTTGTTCTTGTAGTGGTTTTAAAAGAGCTCTAGACCTACACAGAAAACATTAGCACATCACAAAGCACGGGCAAATGCACAGATAGCATTACTGCCGTCATATACGTCCACTGTGCTGCAAAACTGTTATTCACAGAGCAGTGAACTACTCTGTAGAATCTGTAGAGGCTTTCTTGAAATGTTTGTGGGATAGACAAGAGGAAAATTTCCTCATACCCAAGCAAAGATATTCCTAGACAAGGGAATGTTGGACCTATGACTTAGTAGTGGAGCTGCTGATGCAAGATAAGCATATTCTAATTAGTTCAGTTATTTTCCATTTGCCATGAATAGGGATGGCAGAATTTAAACCATGTCTGCTGATGTGTTTCTCATTACTCCTGCACTAGCCTTTCTTGAGGACACTATTTCCAGCTGGGACAAGTGCAATTTCTTTTCCAAAGGCAGTTCACAGGAGGACAAACATACACACTTGTTTTACGCAGTGTAGTTTAACCTAAAAAAAAATTGTATTTCCTCCCTTCCCACTTTTCTCTTCTACCTGGGTAAATATAAAAACACTCTAAACAGATATTGATGAAGCCTAGGACATGCTAAAGAAACTAATGAACAGATTTTAGAGAATCTGAGCAGGCAAAAACACCTTTTCCAGTTGGTTCATTTGTTTCCCATAGAGGTTAACATGCTTAGTTGCAAGAAAGGAGAAACAAAATTTGAGAAAGCTTTGCATTTACCTTTTTGAAAGTAAAAAGGAGAAATATAGAAACAATCAGTCCTGACAGGCAATGCATCTTGGGCACAGGGTCAAAAAGAGAATATTATTTACATGAAAATGTATAGGAGTTCTTTCAAAAAAAAAAAAAAAAAAAAAAGAAATCCATTTTGCAAAACAAGCATAAAGCCTTTGCACACTCATTTCCTAAATATCAAGTATATTTTTTTTCTGCTACAAACTTAAATTAGTTATGATTCATATAAAATACCAGCTCTGATAAGAGAGAATTCTCTTTTCCTTACTCACTTTTAATAAACTTATGATAGGTTCTGTCATAACAAATGTGCTGCTATCATTCAAATAGTCATTCTGCGTCCACCTGAACAATTTGTACAGCACAATAGGAGTGGATGTGTAGAGAGAAACAGTCAGCACTGAGGATCCAGCTCCGCACCAAATGCTCAGTCAGGTTTTACTTTGGCCTGCCCCAATCTGCTCCTGCACAGTGTGTCCAAGACACATCGCACATTGCAAAATAAAGCCCAATAAAGGGGACGGCTGAGATATTCACTTCAGATCACACTCCTCAAACTAGAAAGGTCATGTAGACATTCCTTGTGATGTTCAGTTCCGGGAAACTAAGAAAACTGATGTAATTTAATACAGATTAATTCTTGAACAGTATTTCCTGATAACAAAATCAGAGGAGTTCTGCCACAACAGGATCAGCTCATGATTAGCCAAGGGACAGCGTGAAGTTTGTGTATGTTGGCAGGGCAAACACTTTCCCACTGAGAAAGAGAAGTTATTTACATATGACTGCTTCACGGATGACCAGAAACTAATTTCCTGTTTCACAGACCTGATGAAAGTAACATTTCTAAATAGTCCTCTACATTTTCTTGCAGTCCAGTATGAAAAGAATACTAATATTGGGAAAAGGGCCAGAAATGTCTTCTCTTAAAGATAAGTAACATTTAAAGAAAATAATGGCATATTTTTAATAACAAGTCATTGCAAAGTCTTGGGAAATGTATAGAAGTCTGATTTGTTTTAAAGCTTGTTTTGTTTGGACCTTAAATTAATTTCATTACTTTTGAATGTAATTGGAAACATATTACATATCGTTCAAGATGCCAGTAAAATTTGGAATCTCCATTCAGAAATGTAAACAATTTCGTCCTAGATTTTATATGGTTGAATTGGCAATGTAGAATATAAAATACATGTAGAAAGCTGTGGATTGGTGGGACTTTACCAGGAGTTCCTGCGATATGTAAAGGTCTTGCTGAAGGCAAACCTGTCCGGCAGTTTTTCCCTTCATTTATTCAGGTAAACAGCTGTTCATGAGAAAGTTATTCCTAAAAGCTGCTGAGAACAGAAAGCAGGAAAAAAGTTATGGTAACTGAATGCATCAAATACAAACTGTATTCAGTTTTAAGCTACATTCTGGGTATATGTTTCTGTAGATAGTTAGCCGTGGCTTAAAAATACCAACTACAGGAATTCTGTAGCAGACAGTAGTAAGGCCTTCATGTGAATATAGCAAGACAAGATTTGATGGCTTCTTTTGCTTGGGACTGTTGGGAAAAAAAAAAAAAAAAAAAAAAAGTGAATTTCAGGTGTGTGTTTCAGGTTTATTTAAAAGAAGTGAGGAATCTTGATCTGATGTCCACACATAGTGGCTTGGAGTGGTAATTCAGTCATGTGATATGGATTTGGTTTTGGCCTCTGCTTTGGTGACTATAGCTTGCAGTGGCATGCATGCTGGATATGTAAGAAGCTGGTTGGGAGGATGTAACAAATGTAACGCCGAGGAGAGAATGAAGCTTTATATGCTAAATATATCCAGTTCATACCTGGCTAGATTTCAGGAGGAGTTTAGTAATCTTTCCGTTTTAATTTGCATCCACATGTTTCTCTCTTCACCTTCACTAAGTCTTTATCCGGCATTTCTTTAGTTTTTGAAAGATTGTTAAAACTAACAGAACGCAATTGCATTACTCTATTGCACAGAATTAAATCCTGTGGTCTTTACTCAGGCAAAACTTCCATTAATTTCCATTCATGAGCTACTGGATTGTCTGTCGTGCAGTGGTGAATGATATTTCAAGTGAAGTATGGCTCCTGACGTGGATCAGTAGTATAACAAGAAAAAAAAAAAAAAAAAGAGAGAGAAAAAGAGAAGATGAATTTATCCTCCTAATGTTTTGTTAATGTGCTGTCTGAGGGTAGGATTTACTTCACTGTAGAGTGCTGTTGTAAGTATCACTACACCAGTGCCTAAACCTTGTAAGGAACTGCTGGAATGGGGTGAACTGCTAATTCTCAATTCTGGAGTGCATCTCAGGTGAAGATGTATTATTTCTTTCTCTTTCTAGAACAGTTATATGCAAATAGAAATTTCCTTTTATTTTCTCATCATTCAGCTTCACTCAGCAAACTTCATGTTTTCTCTCATCAGAAACATTCAAAATATTACTTCGGTTGTGTCTTTCCAACTGCATTTTCCTGTTCTGACAAAGGCAGAATACTTTTGTGTGGATATTATTAAACATAGATTATGGATTTTTTTTTTCTATGGCTATTATTCATTAAAATCGACTACTTTGATATTTGGGGTAAAGACTACCCAAAAAGAATGATATTTGTCTTATAAAACACAACAAACTACAGATAAATATACCCTATACTTTTCACAATTGCCAAAATGCGAAGTTGTTATGTATGAGAATGTATTTGAGCCTTAAAATTCTGGTTTCATGGCAGATGCTGTGGACTTTCTCCCTGGGTGAACAGTAGAGAAACCAGGATGATGTGTAAATGCTTACTTCCACCTCATGTGGCAGAAACAGGAGGGGAAATAGTTGGCTCCGTCTCAGAGGCTATCTTCTGAATAGATCTCTGAGAGGGTCTGCATAGAGCATCAGCCATGGGTCAGGAGATGCTGCCTATTAGACCTGCCTTTCTAATAGTACTCAAAATTCACTGTTTAAACATTAAATTCCTGTAAACAAGCCAAGCCTTCTGTTTGCTAGTGGCTCATGGTCCCATTGCTGTTAAAAGGTTTGCTGTAGGCACATCTTGTGTGGTAGTCACCTCATATGCATACTTCCACTCCTGGGATGGAGAGGGCACACACAGATTTCAGCTGAAAGGTGTCTTTAGACCCATCTTGCTCCAGTGATATGCATGTATTATATAAATCTGGTGGACCATAATGCTTCCCACTGTACCAATGCTCAGGAATTAGTTGGGAGGTACTGAATAAGCCGTTTGAGAGGAAAGAGGAATAAGCACTCTAGCTTGAGATATGCTCCCAACTAGCTTTCCAAACAACTGCCTGAAAAACTTCCATTGTTTCGAGTGGGGCTGTTCGAAGCCAAAAGAGGAGAGGAGATGGAGCTATGAACATGGATAACTGCAAATGATGGCTCCATTAAATGACTGTGCAAAGAGGAAAAATTCTGTGTAGTAGTACAAAGCTTTCATCCTGGAACTGCAAATAGTACATGTATGGTACATGACAGAATGCACTGATCAGAAGGAAGTGAAACCCATACTGTGTCGAGACATATCATGAAAACTCCATCTGAAAAAAATCCTTGCAGTTATGTATGTAGGAACCGCAAATGACTGTATAATATCACTTTTGTATGTTCACGACTAACTGATGAGGTGGTGAGCTCTGGAATTTTCAGATCTGGACTTAGCCCACATACTTTGTAAAGAATGTTTCTTGATATCAGTCAGCTGACTTAGTAAAGCACTTCTTAACAGAAGGCTTGAGAACAAAGAATTAAATTCTTTATTTAGCCCAAAAGATGCAGAAACTTCTCAGGCAGACGTGTATAACTTACGGATCTGTCTTTCTAGAAGTCTGCATGATGGTGGAGAAGATAATGTGGTTTACTTGGCCTTGCAAGTGGCCTGATAAGAAGTTATGAATGATCTGTTGGGACTCTATATGAAAGAATGCTTGAAATTTGACATACTGTGCCTCCTAGTTAAAATAGGTCTGCCTGCTCAAATCTGTGCTGCTTGCTTCACATGTTACCTTTTCAGTCTGTTTTCATCCTCCTGCAGAAGAACATTGGCTGAAGAGCTGCCCAGCAGGTAGGTTCCAGCAGCACCTCAGGATTGTCACCACCAGTTGCAAATGCTTTTGTCCTTAGTCTGTGTTCAACAGCAACGTGAGCAGTAAGGAAGGAAGGTCCCACACTGCCCAGCTCTCTGAGATGAAAGAGTAGTCCATTCTCTTTGGACTTTGGCATCTTTGGTCCATCTCCACGACTAACAGCCAGGCTGCCAGCGGTTATCAGTTTGGCTGGGTTATGTTGCCGTATGCGTGCTTCTTAACAGGGAGCGGGTCCATGGCAACACAAGCCATTTAACATCATAGCAGTTCTTATGCCTGTTTGCCAGAGCAAGTCATGTAAAGCTTGTAAGCTGTCAATTAATACTTTTTGTCTTAAAATATTTGTTTAAGACAGACTCTCGTGACTTTAACAGACATAGATGTGTAAATGCCACAGTGCTGGAAGTCAGCCATCTGGACTTTGTATTCTAGGTGGTAAACAAATGGACCAGGCTCTTTGACATCTCTCAGATTATTGCTGATCATAATAACATTAACATTTCCAAAGGTGTCTCTTTGCTTCGTCACATTTCAAAGACTCCATTAATTTTGTTTTCACATGCTTAAATATTTATTTTGACCTTTTGCCTCCTGGTATAACCTCCTGGCTTGTTGGACCATCCAAATCAAAATACACTGATGTGTTCTGAATGGCCTTGCTGCTTGTATAAACACGCTGCAGAAACAGCTCTTGCAGAACAAAAAACCAAGTCCTCTGCTGTGCTGTACAAAGTGTCTTTGTCCATTTCAGATATCCATACAGGTAGGAGCTGTGTTGAGATGTGCCAGCTGGCTTTCCAGCCTTCTTACCCTGCGTTCTTGCTCGCATCACCCCATGAGTAGTGCTGAAGTAAAGTCAACACCATGCTCTTATCTGTTCGCTGTGCAGGTGCCACTGCTGGAGTACCCACTCTGCTTCTGGGCCTGGTGCTGCCTGCCCTCGGTGTCCTTGCCTTCTCGGGAATCTGAATGTAGCTGGATTTACCTTGTCCTCACCCGAACACAAGGGACTCCCTTTGAAGAGGAGGACTGCAACTCTTGATTCCTGTGGCACCATCCTAAGCCAAATAAATTACACTTTAAAATAAATTACCCTACCAATTTCCTAAGAACTTTAAGAGGACTAAGGCATCCAGGAACTCCTTCATTAGGTAAATCAACTTTTGAAAGGATAAGAAATATTTTTAACTTGTTCCAATATGCCTTATAAAACACTTATGCTGATCTGTGACAGTTGCATGATTTGGTCCAATGGGGCAAGTTACAGTGTTAAAACCCAATAACATAGGCTGTACAGTGAAAGTAAAATCACCATACGTAGGTGCTTTAACTTGAATAACAAATTGTGAAATATAATAGAGATTGAAATGTTGATTGTATGTGATAAATGTAAGAGTACTACGTCTGTCTGTACTATCCTATATGTTTTGTGTACTGCATATTTTTGAATGGCCCCATCTTCATTTATTGGGATTACTGGTTTTTGAAGAGACAGTCAAAGCAAAAACATTTTGTTTATTTTTACAGCTATATTTCTTGAGGCTATTGGATACAATTTGAGGACTTGAAATAAAAGTCAGTGATGAGAAAATTTTAATTTTAAATGTGTTCAGAATACCTGAGGCATTCATAGCATGCTCAACTTAAAGGAATTCACCTGTACTACACTGACACTGGATTTACTGTATTTTTTTTCCTAAAACAATTCTGTTGAAAATTCTGTTATGGTCATTGTTGATGATTTTGGGAGTGAAATGTCAGCTTTCAGGGAAGCAGCATAATATATTGGGTTTGGTTTTATATTGTTACTGTTATTATTAGGTTAGCAGTATAACAGGCGACTGAAGATAGAGTCCATGTTAAGATCAGATAAATGGAGCATTAAATGGTAGGAAGCTTATGTTGTTTTTTAAAGTTAAAAGATTTAAAATATAGAAAAGAAAAAGATATACAATAAATTGCAAAAACAGAGTAGCACAGTTAAAAAATTATTGTATTTACATTTCTATGCTGCAGATGCCAGATGTGACCTTCCTATAGTGAAGTGTACATTTGAGAGAATTATATGCTTTTTCAAGAATTTGATATTTCTCTAATGTTCATAGTGTTGTAAATAAGAGTTTTAAAGTTCTGAGACTGTTTCCCTCTTTGATAGAGTACTGAATGATCCAACTGTGTGTTAATACAACCAAGTCAGATCCCAACTGTTAGTTGAATCTAAATGTTTACTATGGCCTTTGCAAAATGGGAACTCTATTAGAGATAATGTTTTTGTTCTGACTGTGTCTAGACTGTTTCAGTGTTTTTTTGGTTTTGTCTTTTTTTTTTCTAAGTTTGTAAAGAAATGCACATTCCTTACATTTTCCATGGTGTGCTGGGAATTAGTTTGAGTGTGAATGTTGAAGAAACACAGTGATATTGAATCAGCTGGCTCAAGTAATCGTGCAATGTCTGATGCTTCAAGAATTATAAGCTTTGAATCATATTTTATTAGCACAACCTTGCTAGCTACTTAGAAATAGATTTTATCTTTTTAGAACTGATACGGTAGAGGTCCATAATGATAATATTTACATGAAGCAAGAATAGGCCTATTAATGATTTACACCCCCTTCTTTAATTTGTATAATTTTGTACTATATATTTACATGTACAAGTATAGAGTCTTCATTAAGAAATATCAATAATACTGTTTTAGTTTAATTTTAACTATTTGTTACAAGATGAAAATTTTTTAAATAGGTGAAAGTGATAACTTCCCTATAGAGGAATGTCAAAGTGTTAAGCACTACTGAGTTTCGTAAATTGTGTAATTATTTGAAAGAGAAATGAGCTGTCTTCATACATGAGAAACTAATACGCTGTAAGCCTTCTGTACAAAAAAAAAAAAAAAATGTGTTTTATTGTATTTCATTTGGTTTGGTTCTTTTGCAGTATGACTCATTTTTATATAATCTACAACCACAACTAAATCTTTTGCCAAATGCATGATTGCCTTTTACTTTTCTAATACATGGTGTAAAAAGCAAAACTGGTTAGTTTTTTTGCATGAAAATGACCTGGGAGGGAAAGCCACTTCTTTTTTTAAATCAGCAACACAGGTGAGGTAGGTCTCACACACTGATCAGATAGTTCAAGGTTTGTCATCGTTTCACATAGTTGTATAAATTTGACTGGGACCGTCAGTTTCAAATTGTTGTCAAGAAAAACTAACTAATGTATCATCTGCTTTAAACGCAAGGTTCTTAATTAAAGTTTATATAGATAGACATATTTGTTGTTTCTTTGTATTTCAGGAACTTGATATTACTATTATTTGATACTGATAAATATTGAACTGTTTTTTTAGTTACTTTTTATCTTCTTTTATTTTTTTTTCAAATGAGTAGAACAGGACCGTGCTTTGTCCTTTTTATGGATGAAAAGTAAATTACAATTAAATAAATGTATTAATGTTACTCAAGATATAACAACTGTCTTTTGAATTGGAGATTTCTAATTTTACAATGATGATGTGGTCATTTGTAACAGTAAGGGTCTGGATGGAATGAGTTCCGGTGTATCCCTCCCCTGACTTCTTATGAAGTTTGCAGGAGTGGAAGAGATTTTATGGGATAAGGGTGGCTGTTTTCCTTTGATTATGGGTGATGCAGATAGAAATATTTTTGTGACTTCCATGACTGAGAGCTTTTCGGCATTGTTGGAAGGGCATACCAAGAGTTAACCTTTGTACTGATTCATGCTTCATGTGATCACAATTTCAAGAGCTTGCTTACATGAAAAATAGCTGACTGAGAGACTACTAGCCTTCTAGGGACCACTTTCAGGCCCTAAACAGCACCGAATGCAGCGTGAAAGAAGCTTTTCTGTTGGTGAAGCTGACAATCATATTGCAGAACTTGGTTTCATTTATCTTCAGATATACCAAATGAGAAGAGTTGTTGGCAGAATGTGTTTCATAGAATCATGGAATCATTTAGGTTGGAAAAGACCTTCATGCCCCGCACCTAAAGACTGTCTAGTCAACTGGAGCAGAGATCAGACATGGGGAAGAGGATATTATCAGAGGTTTGCTTAGGTATGCTTTATATTTTTGCCTTGATCTCTAAGAGGAATAAGTTTTTGATTCTTTGACTACCTGCTAATAATTTTGAACCTATGGGATGGTGGCAGACAAATTAAATGGCTATCACGCTACAGAAATTCAATCTGAGTAGAAGGTAGAGACTTAAATTAGAAATTTGCACCAAAGGGGGCTGCAGCAAGGTCAAAGGTGTTTTCTCTTCTGTTTGCCCTGCTGAATGCCCTGCCAGCAAACACCTCAGTGCCAGATACGGCTCTGCTTGCCTTGCTGCTGGCTTACTCGGGGCCTGGAGAGCGTGGGAATAGTGTATGCTGGGAGAAGTCTGAACACTTGGCATTGCAGGAGGCAGAGGTAACAGAAACTGAGATCGCTGCAGCAACAAGGGAAGGAATGAGGCATGGAACATAAATCCAAGAGAAAAGGCATCATTATTTCCATAAGAGAGCAATTGTTTTTTATTTGTGAGACATCTTTGTTTATTTGTGAGACTTCTGTCTTTCCAGACTTTGGGGCCTCTAGCTGCAGAAAGTGATAAGAAATACACCTTTAAACAATAGATATCTGGCTGAAAACCAGATCTTCCAGTCTTGATCTGCCCCAGCATTACATAAAGCTACATTTCCTATTGAAATTAAAATAACAGACATCAGGTAATATGCAAATACATTTCAGTACAGATCTTGAAAATGTTCCAAATGCTTTTGTTTGGAGATTTTGTTTATTTGAATACATCACTGAAATGTCAGTCTTTCAGGTTATGACAGTACAAATATGAATCAAGCAAATTCTGTTGGCAGCAGTGTACATTTCTGTAGCTTCTACCACTTGTGTATGCTCCATCGTTACAAACATTGTCCATTGGAATCTCGGCACCATGTTGGGACATTGGCACTATTTGAGAACCTCCTGCCTTCAACACAGAGCAGAGACATTTTCAGAGAAAGATTGCTCCTCTCTATTTCTTCCAGAGATTATTCATTTTTCTTTAGCTTTTCTGCCACTACTTCCTTTTGGTTTGTCATTTTAGCTTTTTTTTTATTTTATTTTCAAACACAGCAGAAAGAACAGAGAGCATGAAAATCTACATGCATGGAAGATCAAAAATATCTCAAATGGCACTGTCTTTACTTGCTTTGACAGACTATTATGTTGTATTTATTTATTTATTTATTACCTGAATGCAGATTAATCAAGTCTGCTGTAAAGGATGTCTGAAAAGACAAATGAAAAGCCTTAACTTCAACTTGGTTGACCTTGATTATGGTCTATTCTCTTGATTAATGTCTGACATACATGTAGCTATTCTGACATAGGGTTAGTTGGTCTTAAGTAATAAAAGTACTGGCAAAATTACTTTCACAAGTGCTCTGCACCCACTAGGAGGAGACATTCAACAGTGTGGCATCAAAGGCACCGCACTGAAGACTGGTTCCCATCAGGAGGTGCACCCTGAGAAGGTTGGGAGGGACTGTACAGGTGCACATCTCCAGCTGCAGCTGTGCCATATGCCCTAGAGTGTGCCCTGTCCTGGACATTGCTAATGGATGGCTGCAGAAAGGAGAAAATTAAAGACCTGCTTGACTTCTCCTTCTTCTCCATCCTACTCTACATCTGGGACTGGTAACAGCTTTCAAAGAGGCCTCTCCTCTGCAACCGCATACATTTATAGCAGTGTTAATCTCATCCTATATTAAATGAGTAAATAGGGCAGATAAATGACTTCCCTAAACGTGCCTGCTCACTATGAAGGAGGCCTAGCTCTAATTCATAGCTGTCTAATGCTGGAGAAAAATAATTAAAAAAAAAAAAAAAATCCCAGCTGCATTATGACAACATGCAGTGTCATCTGCTGGTAAAAAGGCAAAGCTAGACAGAAGACGAAGATGGCATAGATAGCTGTCAGGGTGCAGCTGCCTGTCAGTGTCAGCAGGCATGGATGGCAGCAAAGGGTGGGGAACACACAACGCCGCTGGCCAGGCGCTGGTGCCGGCATCTGGGTTACCTGTGCAGGTACACTTGTTTCTGATTCCCACGGGGAGAAAGAAAAGCATGGAGTCTCCAGAGGCGTTCAGACCAGAGAACTGATCTTGCTCTACCAGCTCCCTGCTAGCAGCCACCCTGTGGTGCTGGTAGCGAGGGTCACACTCACGGGTACTGTGGCTGCTTTGTAAGTGTATCACCTGGGACTGCTGTCCTGAGCCTGTCAGACTTTGTCCCCTGGCTGAACAGGTTGCACAGCGTAAGAGGGTTACTGTGTTACTGTGATGGCTGCACAACAGGTAGCGTGGTGTAATGTCAAAGCAGTATGGGGATATGCGCAGGGCTTTAAGGCAGGGCCCTGTGTGACCTTTGCTGATCTGACTCTTACATCTTGAAATTAAATTGCTGTCATTTGCCTTGTGAGTCCACATTTCGCCAACAATATTAATGAAATCATATATAGTTTTCTCTGCTGTTTTCGTTAGTGCAGGAAGTCTTTTTCTATAAATGTTAAGGCATCTGCTCCAGTCAGACCTCCTAAATGACAACACTCAGAAACAATCAATTACAGCCCTTTATTTAACTATATTCTGGCAGAACACTATAGTGTGTAACAGACTTTCTGTGGATTGACCTGTAGCTTAGAGCTGTCGAAAAACAGCCTATTCGCCATGAAGCTCCTCTGCCTGCCCTGCCAGAACACCACACTACCACTGCAGGCCTCCGAGATGTCTGCTGAAGCCAAGAGGATGTGTCTTCTGGCACCAAGCTCCAAGGCACTTTTCAGCTAACTTCAGTCTCTGGTCTGATTTCCAGTAAGAAGTAGGTGATGGAATGATACAAAAGGTTGTATTTGTAAATGTGAGCTGCGTACAAGTAGGTAAAAGCATGTGCTGGGAATGTAACAGGATCTGACAAAGGAGTAATACCCTAAGCAAAAATGAACAAACAAAAAACAGCCAAATAAATAAACAAAGAAAAAATAAATGAATTCTGCAGTTTTTGTGGCAGTTTTTGAGTACACGTTTTAAACATTTTAAACTACATGAAGTAGTAGTGGTAAACTAAATTATCCCACTCGGTTCTGCTCAGCAGTTTTCTATCATTAACTTACAGCACTGAGTTTTCTGTGGTGTTACGGGTATGCCAACTTAGAGAGCAGAACAGGAGAAAAGAGCGGACAATGGTTCTATTTAAACAAGGGAGGAGTCAATAATTCAAACTCTTAAGAATGAGCCAAATGTTCTGATACGAATGGCCTAGCATAAATACTCTCTTTCAGTAACTGTGTTGCTGTACAGCACACTAACACTCTACATTGGGGTTTATTGATTCCAGGACATAGGAAAACAAGATTGTTTTATAAAAACAGTATAATTGCTGACTTAATCTTTTTTTAATCAGTAAACTGAGCAATCTGGACACCTTTTCTGCAACAGGAACATGGCATCCTGTGGGCATGAACTTAGTTAATGCAGTTTATTTCCCTACCTTTCTTGTTCCAAAATATCCCTCCTGGAATGTGATAACCTAATGGCTTCTGACCAGTGTTCTCTCCAGCACTCACCCCTCAGTCAAGTGCAAACTAAAATTGGCATTTCCAAGATCAAAAATACTGAGCCGCTTTCCCTTTGTCTTTCCTTGTCTTTCTTCATTTGTTCCTTTCCTTTCCTTTCCTTTCCTTTCCTTTCCTTTCCTTTCCTTTCCTTTCCTTTCCTTTCCTTTCCTTTCCTTTCCTTTCCTTTCCTTTCCTT
>VXAV01004452.1:379884-408883 GCA_013399715.1 Alectura lathami
AAAAAAAAAGAAGTGCAGCGGCTGTGGTACTGCATTTAAACAGTAGCAGCAATCTAACAACTTCCCCCCTTGGGATCTGACAAACCTGGAAACAGAAATACTCTGAAACAATCACTGGTTTATTTAATCTGCACCTGAGTGACATGGTCAGCTTCAGATTCGCCTCTGATGCCTTTTGAACTTTGGGGTCACAATTTTTTTGTTAAATGTTTGAGTAAAACTTCAACTAAAATTTATGCCAAAAGTATATACAAAGTAATGCATGTGAGGTTTTTTATTATTATTATTATTCAGTTCAACAATATTATTTGTTGTGGTAGGGTTGGGCCCACAGGCATTACTGCAATGTAGTTGATTCAGGTAAATGGACTCCTTCAGACATATTTATGAAGACCATCCATCTTGAAAGAACTCTAAAATGTTTTCACCACTAGGTTTACTTTCCTGTTGGCCATATGAAAAATGTGATATCCCATAATTTTTCTAAGCCATTCTTCACTTTCATTTTTGTGGTTTCAGGATCTGTGTATAATATGACACTTGTTACTGTGATTTATGGCTGTAGGTGAACAGTATTCTGTATGTGGTGTTAATTGCACTGGATAGAATCCAGAGACATTAAAATGCTCATCTTTTCTCCTTTGTGCTAATGAGCTTTGATTTCTAACCTGTCAGCAGGAGTTATTTATTAGAGCATCGTGTTTGTGATTCTACACAATAACTCAAGTGTCAGCACTGTCAACCTAGCACCCTTTATTCCCTCCTCCCCAACACAGGTTTGACACAAAAGAAAAGTTGTGTGCTGGCTTGGCTTAGGCGTTGTTTGAATGTATGCTTTGGACACTAAGGGTATAATGGGAATAAATACAAGGGTTTAGAAACAGATATTTTAAAATGAACTGGTCAACTTTGGGAAATACGGCTTGTAATAATACTCTCAATTACAGTGTTAGATATTAAGTATTTTATTTGGAGTAGATGAAATCATTTTTTTGACAGGTTTGAGCAACAATGAGAAATTCAGAGCTACTAAGATCTAGTAATATCTCTAAAAGAGTTTCCTCATTGTCTTTGCAGTAGTCAATTAATCTCCATGCTTAGGTTTCCCATTTCCCAAACAGGGCTGAATGCTTATTTGTCTCAGATTAGAATAAGTTCATTGGTTAAAGTGCACATGAGATAAGTACTGTATAAATCTAAGTGCTGCCTTTCAGGAGAAGTCTGGATTTCCGTGTTGGTTGTTTATAAAAATGAGTAACTTTGACTTTTTTTTTTGTTAATTTGGCTATTGCCTCACAAAACTCTAATGTTTGATAGTATAATATTCCTATCAGATAGCAAAACAAGTGTATACACTCGCTGAAAAGAAACAAAAACTCCACATTAATATGTTAATGTGGTGGCATTTAAAAAACAAGATGATAAGCAGACAGAACATGTAGGAAATGTAACAAATTTAAATTCAGATGTGAAGTGTTTCATGTGATAGGCATTTGATATCATCAAATGCACTATGTTCTGCTACAGATTTAACTGGAAAAACAGGAATAAAAATACAAAACTGTCAAGGCAACTGCATCAGTGTTACATCTAGATTATACTGTAGTTGATATAAAAGTGTTTATCTGGTTAATCCAGTAAGTCTTTCCCATTTCTGGAAAGCTTTAATGTTTATATTTCCTACATGTTTTCATTTTTTAAAACTATGCAGTTATAATGTTTATTGATACACTTTTTTATTTAATTGCCATGTTTGTTTTGAATTAAAACCAAACTGTCTGCACTTAATAACACAAACAATTAAATATTCTCAGTAAGATTCTCACTGTGCCAGCTGAGCATCCTCAGAAGATTTTTTTTTTTAATTGCTTTATATGTTGCTTTTAATTACATTCCTTTCCCAAGCGATTATATCCTCATATAGGCCCCATTCCTGCAAGCTATCCTGGCACAGAAGCAGAGGCAGAAAAGTGCTGGGAAGGGCTGCCAGGGGAAAAAAGACATAGCCTTTCAGTCAAAACAGAGGGATGCTAAGAAAGCTGAAGGTCTTGTAATGGGTTCTCTCTGGTGAGGGGGGGAGGAAAAAAAAACAGAGAAAAAGTCAAATAATGTTGGAGACATAGTGGGGAATTAGGCTGTAGTTATCCCACCTGGGTAATACTTAGAGTTGGCAGGAGGATCTCCTGGAACATCAGGATGAGGTATGAAGTACAGAAACTGGTCTTCCTTTAGAGGGAAAGAGCATAATGTGCCTTGGGGCTGGACTGCCTGAGTTCTTCTTTTAGCACCTCAGAGTCTGAGCTTGACTGTTGCTTGAGGAGAGGGGGTACAAAGGCTGCATGGTGTCCCGAAGGGAGACTTTGCAAGGAGAGGAGCTGATCCCCAGGAACCACTGGTGCACAATCCCCAGCTGCAAGACCAGGGTAGGAAGAGAAGCTGGTAAAGAAATGTCCAACACTGGTCATCCAGAAAGAGTTTGCCTTATTTTATGAGGGAATAAAACTGCTGAAAGAATACATTTCCATCAAGAAAGTAAAATGCTTGTTACGCTTAGAGTGAGAAAGGGTCTTTGCACCAAATTTCAGCAACTGAAGGAGCAAGTTGTTCAGAGACTAGGTTCCACTGCAAGTGCTACAGAACTTTGAAGACTTGGTTTAGCAGAAAGAAGACAGCGTTCTGGCCTCAAAAGTTTTTATTTCCAATGATCTCCCTCATGCAGGCCTCAGGCATGGTGACTTAGAAACACCTGGTGCCTGTAGTGGCTTAATGCACCGCAGAACCTTCCAGGTCACAGGTGTCTGGAGAGAGACCCAACTGTAACTACAGCTGAGATCTGCAAACTGATCAATTACCAGCTAACACAGACCATGAACATCTGTTGTCCTGCTGACTGGAGCCAAGAAATTGAACATGAACAGCTTTAAAACTCTATATTTTAGAGTTAGGTGGGACTGTCCTGATTTACTGACTGTCTGCATAAATAAGCCAAAACTCTCCAGCATGCCATTCCTGCACTAGTCTGGATTTCTCCAGCTAGGACTGAAGAATGAAACACCTTCAGTGGTAAAACTATGCATCTTTCTTCATATCTGAGTGGCTTAACTTTAGTTACTCAGTCTTGTTATATAGCCACCATTTAAAATGGAAATAATGGAAATGCTTCTATTGTCTACTGCAGGTCCAAACATGATGAGATTTAAAGATTTGATTAAAAATACTTATTTGGTTGTCCTTGGATATACAGGTTTCACATTTTTGGATTTTTTTTTCCCACTTAGCATTCTGAACTAGACAGCAATATGTGGGGGAGATATTGGGTTCCATTTTTCATGAATGTTACATTTCTGACAAGATTGCATGATTCTAGGATGCCAAGCACTTTATAAAAAAGAATAGTGCAATAAAATCACAGATACAGATTAAATACCAGTTGCCTATAAAGATAATTATTGTTTGTAACGATATATTATTTTTAAAGACTTTTACTTATTCATGCCTTCCAGGTGGGATTCCTACTTATTTCAGTTAAACCTTGGCAACCTAGAGAATTAATTTCACATTCTGCACAAATGCAGTGGTGAAAT
The DNA here is from genome assembly GCA_013399715.1 of Alectura lathami. Classification (NCBI taxonomy): domain Eukaryota; kingdom Metazoa; phylum Chordata; class Aves; order Galliformes; family Megapodiidae; genus Alectura; species Alectura lathami. The sequence continues at coordinate 383,469 of VXAV01004452.1, forward strand.
CAGGATCAGCCTCACATTAGGAATTTGTGATTAGTTGCATGGTAATATGACCCTTAAATCCTTGACTTGGTTATTTATTTCCAAAATACAGTCACCCTTTCTATAATAGTAACCTAATTCTTTGATGCCAAGGTTAATGACATTACATTAACTGTATTCAAGTGCATCCTGTTCAAATGAACTTGGCTTACCACGCAATCCAGATTACTCCCAAGTGTGAACTCCTTATTTAACAACTAGCAGTCAGAATTGATTACTTTTGTAATATTTTTAAAGCAGACACCTCACAAGCACTAATGAGCTTGATTGAATGCATATGTTAGAGAATACAAGGAAGGAAATTATGTAAATTTTAATTCTATGTTTCTTAAATTCTTCCTTTGACTTTTAACAGATGAAAAATAGCTTTTACCAGATGAGATGGTGTTGCCTGTATGGAAGTAATTCTTGGAGGATCTCTTTGGAATAATTTGGCCACTTCTTAATCAAGTTTTTTCAAGGCATACAGCTGGCGATCTCCACCTTGGATCTAGTGCCTAGAAAGTAAAAAGAAACAGAAATGAGCTGTGTTTTCTCCTTCTGCAATGGCTTTCTCCTTCCGAAGTGGCTCCCGCTCATGTCACTTCAGTGGAGAGTCTGATGTTTGGCAGCTTTTTGTTTCTTCATGGATTCAGTACATCTAGAGGAAAGATTAACAAAAGTGCAGAGCTATAGTGCAATATTAGAAAAAGGGGAGGCACATTTTGTTTCTTTAAGCTGTTTGGCATGAGAAACAAAAGCTGTAGCGCATGAATCTAGCTGTGCTTGTAGGGTCCTCTGTGCAATCTAGCTCTGAAAGTTAGGGCAATTACACCTGGTTCCGTATCTAAAGGTGGAGGATTGCTCAGGATCTCATTCTGGGAGCAGGATGTGAGGGCCAAGGCTGCTCTTCTACTAAAGATTGGTTGCTTTCCTGGAGGATTAGTAGACAGAGGAGGTGGGAATTTTCCTTACCACAAAATGTTTTACAGGAATAATGTGAAATTTGTCTTTTCCATAAATGTTGTTGTAATATCAACATAAAAATGCATTAGTATTTCTTTCTCACAGTACATCTTTAAACCAAATTGCTTGAGTGGGAACAGATAAAAACATAGGTAGGCATGAACAAATGTACCTATATTATGCAATAGTAAGAGAAATATATCTATAAAGAATCATGCTCTTTATCTGGTTTCCCTTTTCCTTTTGCCCTTCACCGTTGCTTCTAGATACATGTGCTCTACACAGCAATGAGTGGACGAAAGCAGTTGAGTCATTGCACCCTGCAGGCTTATGCTGCTGCAAGCTCTAAAATGAAGATTAAAAAGTGCTATAATACTGCACACCAGCAGCAGAAGCATGAAAGCCAGTATGTACTGAAAATAGGACAGTGATAACTAATTCAGAAAGCAAGTTAAGTTTCTGTGTCGTCATGTATTTAGTGTATATTAATGCTAAGGGAGCCTAAGCAGATGAAAGCAAGTCCACCTGCATCCACTTGTGTATGAATTATTTTTGTGATCTGCTGAATACGAATGTCCTTTAGCCACATAAAACATATGGATAGGAGATCTTAGGTTTCTAGCCTTTGCTCTGTGCAGTACTTTAGATTTTTAATTTTCCTCATTTGATTATGATTCCCAGACTAAAAACTTTTCCCCTTGTAAATAATTCAAGTTCTCTTCCTGTGACTGCAACACAAGCCTGCTTTTCTACCTGCCAGCACTGATGTGTAAAGCACACTATGTAAAATAGTGCCCAAATTAAAAGATTTATTAAAATTATTGCTATGAGAAACTTGAAATGCTGTGGGTACCATTCCTTTGTTGTAAATGGCCTTTGCGCAACTTCGTTTTGAAGACATTTTTCTTCCAATACAAGTCATCCTCAAGTTCATTAAAACAGCAAAGAGCACATGAGGAATGTGAGTAACTTTGACCAGTCATTTAAAATCAGTGGGGGTGGAGTATTTGCACTAGTCTGTATTTTTGTTACATCATTTCAGAGGCCAGCTCTATCCATATCCATGCTGAATGGATTTTGCCCCAGAATATCATACTGCCTCCATGGTGCACAATGCAGAGTGCAGCCAAGGCCCACTAGTGCCCCTCTGCCTTGCACACCCCGTAAGCTACCACACAGCATACACAAGAGATACTACCTGATGCTCTTCTAGTTTTCAGGTATGATTCAGAGATGAATATGTTGCAACATGTGATTCAACAAGACCAAGCGCAAGGTCCTGTACCTAGGTCAAGCCAATCTCAAACACACTGTAATAGCGAGGACCCCAGGAAAGGGTACTTGGCAGTGGAGCTGCAGGAAGTTATGTGTTGCTTTGTGGAAGTGGTGGTGTGTCCAGATGGCCCTGGAGCCCCATGAGAGCACCTCAGAGTGGGTTTTGATGGCTCTCCTGGCCATGCCATCAACCCTGCTCCAGCCTTTGTTGTCATGTGGAGACTAAGGGGGTGAAGGTGCTGCAGTGGGGACATGATGGGTGCTATAGCTGCAGCCTCTGAATCAACACTGAGAGAAGCATTTGGAATTTCTCTGTCAAAGTGATTAAAGTCACATATAGGAACTCTTTCCGAGGGCCTGTCAGAGAGAAAGGGGAGATGACTGAACAGTTCAAGTTTTGCACGTGTGTTTTTTTACTGGGGAGAGGGGGGTGGAATCGCTTAATGTCCAGGAAACTAATGCATGTGTTGATACCTATCTAATAACCTGCAAGCAAGAGAAATGTTTCCAAAGCACCATATGGTAGTAAAGATAGGCAGCAGCAATCCCAGCTTCTAACACCTTCTCCTTGGGAAGGACCCAGTCCTATGAGGCTCCAGGCCAGCAGGCAGAAGTGCTGCAGGTGACTGTGAAGGTCCCAGGAGTACAGTCCCCAGCGATGGTGAGCAATGGGTGAATGCAGTGGGGACATAGCAGCAAGCTTTGGAGGAGCTGTGGTAGTAGCACTTCAGGGCTGGTTAGTAGTTGATGAAGAATTTTTTGTTTGGTGGTGCAAAAGTTTGGGTTGAGGTAAAGCCACTGAGAGCACCTACTGTGATTTAGTTTCCTACATTTGAGCAGAGAGAGGAAGGACTTCATTGTTCTTGATGAGAGTTTATGGAAAAGTGAGCCAGGTACATTTGCTGCCTGCCACTGCCTGCCATTCATTCAGGAGCAAGGATGTGAAAGCTTTTATCCTAGTGCTTGTAAAAGTAGACCTCAGTCTTACACCTAACTGAGTAGACATAGGGACTTGCTCACATGCAGTTATTGGGAAAAACTGAGGCGTACATTATAACAGATCTCTGACAAGACCTCCGGTGGTGATGTTAATTGAATTTTTTTTAGTATATGTTTTCAATGTTGTTTCTCTTCACTTGTCCAACTTTCAATACTCCTGAGAACAGGGAGATGACAAGAATTAATGCCTGTTTGCATTAACCCTCACTTTATTGTCACTTAATTAACCATGATTAATGTCAGGAGGCAAAGGAGAAATGTCAAGTTATTTTCAACAGCTCTGTACTGATGAGTTCAGAAAAACAAGTAGTGGCATTACAGTGTTGATTGCAATAAAACCCAGCCAAGAGATGCATTGTTTTGAAAGCAAGGTTTATTCTTCAGCCTCTGACAGCATTCTGGTAAATTGCCAGTGACTGTAACCCCTAGAAACTTCACTTAAGCAGCACGAACCAAAAATACAAACACTATTCCCAAAAGTGAGAAACAAAGGAGAAAATACTACTCTGAATTACTCAATGGTTGTGAACCCGTGTAAGCTGTATTTGTGTAATATATTCTCAGTGATTTCAGGGAAACAGAACAGCCCAGTTTTATATTGTCACTATTCTTTATTAACCTCCTAAATTGAATATAGTCCTGATCCACTGCCAGAAATAAATCCATAAGTTGATTAGGGTTCCTGCTAGCTCTAGCAAAGAAGACTGAACAGCTGTAGGCTAGAGGGAAAAGCAATAGATGTGGCAGGCCTGGCATTTTAACTAAGTTACTAGAAACAGCCAAGCTCTCTAAGAGCTCTTTTTCAAATCATCACAAAGGGGAAAAGAGAAAGAAATTATCATCAGATGAAGATTTTGATATTGTAACTTTGCTGAGATCTTCACTGGGAAATATAGGACTTCAGATGGCAGTGTGAGATCTTGGTGGCTGTGTGTGCCAGGTAATGAGCTAATCCAATGAAGTAGGGTAAGGGAGTGATTTGAAAATGGGCAGAAAACTAACAAATAATTTTCTCCAATGGATTTGACTGTATAATCTTTCTAAAGGTTCAAGGGAAAGCATATACATTTTTTTGCCTTTTGCTAGAAGTGAATGTTTTGGGTTTTTTTGTTGTTGGTGGTGTCCCTACGATCTGGGAGCTCCAGGAGGGATCTATTACTGCCTTCTCACGTACTAGCAGGGAAAAATAAAAAAAAAAAATAAAAAAGAATTTCCAAGAAGTGAGCGCTTGAATGGAAGTAGCACAAGGCAGTGGCTGGGTGGGATTCCTCCCACTTACCCCTCCTTCCTACAAGAGACTTTGCCTTTGTATGTGCTCCTCCCTTTTGTGGCAGGGAGGAGACCTTAGCTCCTAGCTCCTCGCTGGCAAAGGGGGAATGGAAAATATGACATAAAATGGAGGAGTAGCCGATGAAAAAGAGGAGGGAAAGTGAGCTGGGAGAAGGAGAAAATTGAAGTTTGGAACATGGACAGATAAGGACTGGTATAGAGAAAGGCAGAATAATTACAGGGAGAAGTAAATGAAGTCATTGAAAACGAGATATGAGGACAGGAAAATAGGAAAGAAATGGGAAAAGTCTGAGTGAGTAAAGAAAAAGAGATTCGTAGGTTTCATTTCTGGATCTGTGCTTCTATTCCTTATTTTTGGGCTTTGAAAATGTATTTTTCTATTTTTTCTTTTTGAGGTCCTTGTCTTTGCAGGATACTCTAGGTGATCTTGCAGTGAAGTGACTTCTCTTAAACATGTTTATGTTCACAGACAAGACATTTTTACACACATATAGAATCATAGAATTGTCTGAGTTGGAAGGGACCTTTAAAGGCCATCTAGTCCAACACCCCTGCAGTGCACAGGGACAGCTACAGCTGGATCAGGTTGCTCAGAGCCCTGTCCAGCCTGACCTTGAAGCTCTCCAGGGACGGGGCTTCCACCACCTCTCTGGGCAACCTGCTTCAGTGCTTCACCACCCTTATTGTAAAAAACTTTTTCCTTGTATCCAGACTAAATCTCCCCTCTCTCGGCTTGAAAACATTTCCCCTAATCCTATCACAACTGACCCTGCTAAAGAGTCTGTCCCCTTCCTTCTTGTAGCCCTCTTTACATAGTACAGGTGAGTTTTCATTTTAACATGGAATAGATAGTCACGGCAGCAAAAACACACACACACAAAAAAAAAACTAATCAGGAAGGCTGATCTAGTCCAACCAGTGAAACCAGCAGCGTGTGCTCTTCTTTTGTTCTCATTTGGCCAAATTATTTTATACACAGGGGGATACTGTTCTGCTGAAGACCTACACTGAGAACAATATTCCTGCCATGAATATGTCCTTCGAGGAATTTTCTTGTTTACTCAAGGAGTGAGAGCTCTAGCTTTTGAAAATATTTCCCCTGCTCATTCATTTCAATTGGAGTCTTATGTAAAGAAATAAAAACTTTTATGCTACAGTTGAAGTGATATGAAATGGCTGAGTGAAGAAAACTGTCGTGAGTGACCACTAACTGATGTCACTTTTCAGGAGCATTCAGCAGAGCAATCATTTTAAGGAACAATAATTTGCTAGCAGCACCATATTTTTACTGGACTATAGCCTTGCCACTTGTAATATCTAGCTATGGTCTTTGGTTGTGAGGTCTAGTGCCCTTGGTGGGTTTCAGTGGAGTCCATTAGGCTAGTTACATGGGCTTTAAGAGCATTTCAATCTCAGCCACATAATTATAATGTGCTTTGTCATTTGGCCAGCCTGGGGGGAGTAGTGTGAGTCATGTGAATTAGAACATGATATTTCATAGTACCATTGGTGGTTTTCAAGCAAATTTCTTCCTCTCCCTTTTTTTCTCTCTCTTTGACTACACTGTCAGCTGTTTTCTCTTTTCCTGAAGCAAAGGAGATAAAGCAGTCTGTCATCCCCAACTCAGTCCCCATTCTGGATGTGGAAACCATTGCACAACATGGTAAAGGAGTGGAAAGTGTCATCAAAGCGTGTGATGTGTCTGTGTGCAGTTGTTAAATGCCAAAGGATGATATTTCATTGCTTGCTTAGCATTATGTAACTATTTCTAAAGCTATATACCAAGTAAAATGATTTCTTATTTAATAAGAGTAATGGTATTATAAAAATTTTAAACCTAATTTTAAACAAATATGTTGTTGCAAAATTGTTCTTTCTTTTTTCAATAAGCATAATAAATGAAATGTTTTGCACTCAAGAGTCTGAAATAGCAAAATGAAACATTTAAAATTTAGTTTTAGCTAATAAGAAAAATTACTTCCAATGGTAATCTTACTCTGTAAAGCAAAACTTTTTGCTCCAAGATGTTCACAGCTTCAGACTCATTTTTCTTTCCAAAATAAAGCAAGCACTGTTCACAAGAAACCCAGCTCCATCTGGTCAGTCAGACCACTGACCAACACAGAAAGCAGGCTGGATTTCATTCAGGACTAATAAACATAGTGGAAGACAAAGTGTAACGTTTGTTCTATGTTGTAATGTGTTCACATTTAACTCACCCAACATGTGACATACTAAATAGGAGAAAACCATCTAGCGTTTTCTATTCCAATCTACAAACAAGTTTCCATGTATAAACCATACTGAAAAAGGTGTGATGCTTCCTGTGGGATCTCTAAACATTTATTTTAGTCTGCTGCCAAGGCAGAGGCTGTCATGAGGATTCCCAAAGCAGTTATTATGAAGGACAGGAACATCAGTTGTGAACAGGCGTAGAGTTGAGCACCAGTTGAAAACATATAGATTCCTAAACATGAAAGATGAGATTACATATCAGTGACTTAGCGAAGCAATCCTTTGATCTAGTGTACTTCATTTTTTTTTTTCTTCCAATTAACTAGGTGNCTAAACAAGAAAGATGAGATTACATATCAGTGGCTTAGCGAAGCAATCCTTTGATCTAGTGTTCTTCATTTTTTTTTTTTCTTCCAATTAACTAGGTGTAGAATAAGGCCCGATGTGTGTTTTTATTTCCCCACCAGGTATTATGACATGTCATCGTAATTGTTCAAGTGGTTGGTTTATAGATATTTGTTCAAATACGTGTTGCTTGCAAACATAATTGTTTGTCATAGGTACTTCTGTAAAGTTGGTACTGAAATTACGTTAGTATTTAATAACACAGTTATTCCTGGGCATCTGTTTAAAACTTGATTAGGCTAGTTTAATTTTGTGGATTTTACCTCTCAGTTCAGGCAGGCTTACAATGTATTGTAGCAGTTTGGCTATTCTGCCTTGATCATTTTTAACTGTGCCCATAGCCACTGTTCCCTTCTTGCCTGCCTGCGAAAACAACTTGCTTGTGCATCACAAATTAACTATTTTTGGAGGGGAAGGCAAAAGAAGATACTGTTGCAGAAACCTGAAGAAGGAAGATTATAGATCAAATTTCATTTTTACATATTAGTTATGTTCTTTTTAGCCATTAAATCTTGTTTTTAAAGACACAGAAGTTCACTTTCTTCAGAAGAAATTCCTCAAAGGCAGTAGGTTTGGGAGCATGACCTTGTTCCAAGAAATCTGGGCCCTGTAACATGAGATATTCTTGAGCACTCATGTGTTATCATCAATAAGCCTTTGTTTAGCTCCAAGTCCTAATACAGGATTTACTTGCTCTTTAGCACTTGCAAACAGCCAAGTCCTCTAAGGGGATCAAGCACCTTACAATTAAGTGCCTAGTTTCTGACGCAGAATCCAAAATCCTGTATGTGTGTGGGTTACCTATTGTCATAGAATCACAGAATGGCTTGGGTTGGAAGGCACCTTGAAGATCATCTAGTTCCAACTCCTCTGCCATGGGCAAGGTTACCCAGGGCCCCATCCAACACCCTTGAATTCATTCAAGTTTCTCCTCACAGCTTACATCTGCATACATCAGTTCCTTAAAGGATATCCTGGCCCAGCTCTGCAGGCTGTCCTAGGATCTGGTCAGGATCTCTCCTGTCAGACCTGAAAACAAGGCCGGAGAAATCACACCCATACTGGAAGAAAATAGAGATTCACTCTGGCTGGTGGTGATTAAATCACTCACTTGAATAATTGCACAAAATCAAATTCAAATAATCCCTCTAAAATCCAAAAATCTAAGGTACTTGAAGAGTTCTAATACCTACGGGGTTATGAAGAGGTTCAACACTGCAGTTTTGCACTTGCATTTATAAGCCCTTATCAAGTATTTGTGTTCTTCTTTCTGGTGGGTAGCTGCCTCATCAGGAGGCTTTCGCTGCTTCATCAAGAAGGGAAACCTCTTTCACTTGTGACCCAGTCCTACACTGGTGGAAGCAACAGCTCTTTCCCCTGTTCTTGAGAGGATTTGAAGAGCCACAGTGTTTTAATGTGGCAAGTCATGGGCCTTGAGTGTCCTAGAAACATACTGGGGAGACAGCCAGATGTACTAGGAAAGGGGGGAGAAGTTATGGAAACCCATCTGAAATACAAAGAGCTGGTCCAATGCCAAGAATAAGCGAGGTACCGTTGCCTGCAAGGCTCATCCTTATCTTGGATGTATAACCAGGATCCTGAAGATTCTTTTTTCTTTTCTGATTCCTATTTTTCTTTTTTCTCTGTCTCAAGATCCTTAAATAGAAATCAGTGAATTGGATTTAATGTGAATGAATGTAATTGCTATACTTGTTCCTTTGACTGTACAAATACTGTTTACTTCTGCTTCATGGTCTGTTCTGCATAGCTCCCCACCATTTCTTTGTTTCTGATTCAGACCATGCTTTTATGAAATCTGTCTGCCATATAAAAATGTGTCTTTTTACTGGCCCTCATCCAAAGGCCACTGAAGTCAATGAGTTCATGAAAGGTTTAGAGCCTATTATCAGTACTGCTACTGCCAGCCATGTTCTCTTCATGTAGTATGTTCTACTCTTACAGTGCTGTTTTCTTTTGCCAATATTAAAAAAAAAAAAATGCTTCATCACAGTGCAATGCAATATATTTCATATTCAGATTTTGAATTCTCTTTTTATAAATAATAGCTTTTTAATAGCATTCTTGCTGGGATGTTATGGGAATACAACGAGTCTAATGATAAATTGTAGAACGTAAATGGAATGTTAGTTCTCTGTATCAAAGAGTTATGTTGTGCTGCTTAAATAAATATTACTGTGAAATATATCCTTGATTTACTGAGTCTGGACTAAAATAGATGACTAACATCATTCTGACGGTGTAAAAAATGGCCAAACCATTGGCTGGTGTGGCATGTGGGAAGCTGGCACAGAGAAGCATTTAGGGTGAATATTGAAGAATGTTTGATTCATCCTTACCATCAGACTTCTTCTTCTTCTTCTTCTTCTTTTTTAACAGAATGATAAAAACGTTGATTTAAACTTCATCGAAGCAGTAAAGTGAGAAGTCCCATGCAAGATTGTTTTTCTTCTCTTTATTCCTTGCATTTAAGCCTAAGAACATAATCTGCTGAATTTTGGATAATTAGGGAAGCTTCCTATTCATCCTTGTACTCTTCAGCTCCCATCTCTTACATCATTAAAAAAATCTGTATTTAATAAGTTAAAAAAAATAGACTTTACATCTTTCTGCTGCATTTGAAGGGAGCCCTTCGGGCTTCTGCAGATCACCCATTTTCCACAATGGGAAACAGTCGGACTAAGAAATAGTAGCTCTGAATGTCACCACACCAGATATCCTAGGGATACCAGTACTGAAGCACAGTACCACCAGCTGCTGTGAGCCGGATCAGTGCTAGAAACAGCAAGCATCAGAGGGCATCCAAAAGTCTGATTGTGCTCAGGGCCTTGAGATCTCCCCACACTGAATTTGGGTTTTCCTGTAGATCCTTGAGATCCCACTAAACTCTTCCCCTTTTAAGCAGACAGAAATGCCACCAGTTCAAAGCTTTGGCATTTTAAAACAAAAACATTTTCATCCTTTTTCTGTAGAAGAGAAGGCTATAAACCCTCAGCTTAATCTTCTTACTAGCCTTTAATTACAGTAACTGCCAATAGATTCTATTACTAGTCCAAGGAAAATAGTGGCTGTTGTGTATTATTATTTTTTAACTATGATTGATGAAGCATATTTGTGTAACATTAGGTCATATTTGTCAGAGTCTAACTTTTTAGTTGGCAACTATACCATTAATTAGCAATATTGCTGATAACCTCTATTTTGTATAACCAGCAAGCTGTTTTTCCATAGAAGCTGGCAGTGGAAAACAAGAAAAGTATATTTCCATGGTGCCACTAGTCTGGAGTCAGAATAATCACAGAAATACACACTACAATATTCTCTGTGATTGCTGTCTGTAAAACAGGTTTTTATTTCTTGACAGGTCTTATTTTCTTAGATGTCCTTACAATGGCTTCCTTCATTTTCAGTCTTATAGCATAACCTTTTTAAAGTTACATCTCTGTTTTGGATGCTGTCTGTGTCCACAGGCAGGCCAGTAACATATTCCTGAGGTTGCACATTTCCTACTGTAATACTTTCTTTTCAAATTCTTATAATTCTTCCAAGCTTTCTCCATTTGCAATGAAATTTCATCTAATTGCTATTTTTCCAGAGAATATTTTAGCTAAGTCTGCACTGCTGGCTTTGAGCATGAGGTATGGGAGAAAGAATATATTTTTACTCTTCTCAATACTGCACAGCATTTTTTATTTTAAATATTGTAGCTTTTTCTAACTTTTGGAGCTGGGATATGAAATTTCACAAAAGAAAAAATCTTCTATCAGGAGCTTCTCTTTTACTATCACGATGAAAATTCACCTTTAACCATATGACATTCATTTGAAATATCATAGTTCAAAAACTCTCAGTAGAAACTGATTTGCGTTCACCAATTAAATTCTCCAGAGATGAGACTTCTCCTTGTTCAAGCTTTCTGAGCACACCCAAGGACCTTCCGCTCTAAGCGTGCATATGCTATTTGGCTTCACATTAGTCATTCTGCACTGCATTTCCAAACCAGAAACATGGGAAAAATACAAAGTCTGTGTCTCAGAGGAGCTGTGTGAAACTAGGTCACAAATGCCTGCGAAGCAGGTACATGCTGCAGTGATAGGCATTGTAATATTGCTCCTGAGAATATCTGTGGAGAAGAAAGACAGCTTGGGCTATATATTGGACAATGAAGCAAAAATAAAATAGTGTGTTGTTACTCTTTAATTGAGTACAGTCCTTTTTTTTTGCACCAGGAAAGGACCTGTGGGAAGCAAAAGAAGACGTGAGCATGTGATGAAAGACGGCATCCTAGGGCACATGCACCACCTTGTTGTCTGAAATCTGTGTGGGTGTTAAGTCTTGCATTTTCTAACTCCTGAGCTCTTAATAATGGTCTTTAAACTAATCTCTGTTACGTATCTTGCAACTGACAGGTGAGGAAGGATGTCTTTGTAGCTGAGTGCTGACCTGGGACCTGGGGACAGCAGGCTCCTTTCCCGATTCCACCACATACCTGCTGTAGAAACTAAATCTGTAAAGTGAGTGTAACAAGAAAAACTCAGGTTTTTTGCCCATTATCTATCACATCTATTTGATGTTTCTCTTTTCAGAATGTTTGGGGAAGTTCTTGGCTATTACTCAGTATTTGTCAGTCTCAGTTGAGGCCTCTAGTTGTCATTTTGAGAAATAATGACTTGGTCAGCACTATTCAGAGCTTGCTGAAACTAAACAAATCCTTTCTAGTGAATAGAGCGGCATTTGTGGTGGCTGTGGGAGTTTCTCTGAACAAATTCCTAAGAACTGCACCCCTTCTTAGAATGGTTAAAAATCATGAGGAGGCTAACAGCCCGTCTTTTTATCTTGAGATGTATTTAAGAATTTTGAAGTAAATGAGATATGCAGTCATCAGTGGCTTGATAGGCTCTCCCAGGAGGCAAAATATGTTCACGACATATGCAAGGGACTGCCAGGCTCAGCTGAGAACCCATGGGACCCTGTTTTCCCTGCAGTAAAAGGCATTGAGGTACCAAGTGGGATGTGGTAGGATGTGCAAGTGGTGCCACGGGCCTGGGTTTAGGCAGCTGAATTGGGCTCTGTGCTTCTAAAACAGGAACAAAAGCATTTAATACAGATAATTTTACACATTTCCATTGTGATATTTACCAATGTAGTGCTCTAACTGTATCTTACCTACAAATGCAACAAAATTACAGGATCACTTAATCACAGAATTGTAGGGGTTGGAAGGGACCTCAGGAGATCATCTAGTCCAAACCCCCTGCTAAAGCAGGTTCCCTACAGTAGGTTGCAAAATGAGACTAAATCATGGAAAGAAAAGCAAGATTAAATACTTTTTTTTTTTCATTTATTAGGTTTCTTACGTAGTATTATAGTAGAAACTAATGGAGATGTCAATAGTTGTCATCGACAGGTAGTTCTTATTAGCTGTAAATGTAGTTTTGTATTTTATCCAAGGATTATGTACTATTTTAACGGCAGAAAGTATATATTCTTCTCAGTGTGAGGTACATTTAAGATGATTAAAAACATCAAGTCTTTCTAAACAATGCTTCAAGTGAGCATTACGAAGAAATAGGCATATTGCTCCAGGTTTAAGGAATAAATACAGTACCATATCAACGTACGATCTGCTGTGGCTTCATGATATAATAAGTGTAGAACTGTCAGTGAAAATCCTTGAGAAAAGTGGTTTACTAAACCTCTCAAATTTGAGGCTGGAGACCTAATTAAAGTAGAAGTTTCTTCTGGGCTGCAAAGAATCTTTCTAATATTTACCAAAAAGCCTTCCCCAAAATCTCAGTTTCATCAATTCTAGTTGTGAGAATTAGAGCAGATAAACTGCAGAACAAGAGCAGTGTGAACAATGCAAAAATTGTTATGCAGAGATCCATATTTTTGTCTGACTTTGAGAAAAATTCCCCAGGAATTATACCTTCTGCTTAGAAATCAGGCTTTTGACAGACACGTCAGAAAGGCATTCTTGTAACTGGCAGCACAACAGTTACTTTGTAGGAAATTTTTCTACCTAAAAGCAATGGTATTAAATCACTGAACAAAGACAGGGAGATATGTTTTGATTAGGTACACAGTCTTCCTCTGACAGATTTCAGAACGTGTAGTCTGTAATGAACACAATTGCCTTTCTCCCAGACTGCCTGAGGAACTCAGCATCCTTCTTTTTGGCAATGTGGTATTTTCACGAACTATTATTTGTTTTCTTTGTCTTGGGCTTTTTTGCTTAATTCCTTTTACAAGCAGTTCTTTATCGTTCCTCAGGTGCACGGTTTGTTTTGGTAAGGAGTGTGGCCAGGAGCCCACCACCAGCTTTCCTTGCTAGGCAGAGGGACCTGCAGGTAGGCAGACCGGCAGCGGGAGGCCGCATGGAGGCACAGTGGGGTAGGTGACACAACCACTGCTGCACTGTGCCCGGCTCCTGACTGCAGCCCCAGCACTCATGCTGGGCTCTGCGTTCTGGTGCAGGGCTTCTGTGGGCATTTCACTGAGCTCTGGGAGTAGTGTTTTCATGCTTAGCATGGGGCAGAAAGTGCCCACTGATGGCTGATTCATTGGTTTTCTCTGCTTTTTGTTAAGTGATCTTTGAACTTTGAGACAAAACTTTAGGTCAACGTGGAAGAGAACAGTCTCCATCTCTCATTGTATATATATTTTTAGCAATTAAGAAATACGTCTAAGATGCTCAGAAGGCCTTTGATTGATCCCTATAAATGGTAGATATAACTGATGCGACCCCTTTGTAAAAGTAGAACCTTTTCAAAATACTGAGTAGGAGAAAGTGCAGAAATGTGCCTGTAGCAAGGAAAGCTAATAGACACAAATTCCCTCTGCGACCTAGAATACAAGCAAAAAGAGAAGTTCAGCCTGAGGTTCTAATAGGGAGGCAAATTCTTTCCAAGTAAATAATGACATTATTTTTTATTTCAGAAGCATTGTTTTACTACAAGATTATTGTAAAAATTTGCTTCGAAAAATATTTAAATAAATTTGAAACAAGATACCATTTTCAGGAGACGCACAATACAGAAATAGAAAGGATCCATAGGAAGAGAGAAATAGATAAACAGCCCGTTGTGGTGTAGTTGTCACTTGCACCATAAAAACATTCCCTTACATGGCAGGCACAACAGTGCTGTGAGATACAGGAAAAAGAAATATTAGATCATATCTTATGCTCAGTTTTTCAGCACTGATGGCAGGAGTTATCTTCTTTTAAATAGATAACCCAATAAAATGATATGTCCTTTTTTATTCTTAGACTATAAATTGCAGCAGCAATGGAGTGTAATTCATTGATGAGAAGAAAAAAATCTGATGAAGAAGATTCCTCTGTTGCTCCATTTGTGAAAAAGCAGCAGGACTGCCCTGGATACTTGAGGTCTGCTGACTTCGGCAGAAGCTCCAGGTCAAGCAGTTTTCTGCTGGGGCTGAGATGCCTCCTCTGAGCCCTGCTGAGGGTTTCTCCAGAAATACCTCCTTCTTCTACGCTCACTTTCTGCTTTATGTAAGCAGCTTTTTTAGGAGCAAAAGGCGCAGAAAGAAGGAGGTTTGCCAGCACAAACAGCAGCATGTCTTTTATCTTTCGGGGCACAGCATTTTGGGGCAGTATCACGGAGAAGCACTGTGCCAAGAGGGCTCCAGGAGGGGTTATGTTTTGGAAAGAAAGCACACCTCCGTGACTCCCTGAAGCAAAGGGGGCACACAGTCTTTCTTCCCTGGATCCTGGGGACAGCCCAGGCCTGCCTGCTTCCTGCCACGGCTGTTTTTCCACTCCCCATAAGACCCTTTGCCTCCCTGAGGCCTGCAGGCCTGCAAGGCCTCCTGTGAAGGGAGCGGGAGGGTGCCTTTTACCATCTGCCTCCACCCAAAGAGCAGGAGCACGTCAGGCTGATGTTTCTGAATACCTCATTGAAATTCTGCTTTAAATCTTCAAGGAACTAAGAAGCCCAGACTTGCTTTCGTCAAAATCAAGGGCAAATCTCTACAGATGATAAAAGGAAAAACTGCAGCCCCTAAACAGGTGTCCATTTTGATTTCCCAAGCGAAACTAAAGGTGCAAACTACATTTGACAGTTTTTCAACTAAAACTAATATTCTCTTCAGCTTATGTCTGAATTATCTAAAATGTGATAACATTCCTTTGCTCTATTGTATTCAGACATTCAGGATCCCTGCAAAATATTTATGTTGGATAGTCCCTATATCCAATTCCTCTTTTTATCAATAGAACAATATTTATGGAGGTCAGGCTGCCAACTTTGCCAGACAGACGCCCTTTACATTCAAAAGAAAACATGATTCATCAGAGGATCAGGATTTCAGCTGTAAATTAAACTTCTTTGATAGGCCAAGAGATACAAGTCAATAAAGGAAAACTCTTGATAGTTGGAAAGGAATGTGTACTTGGAGGCTGCCAATATTCAGTTCTGATCACTAATACCCTACCTGATGGAAGAGATTTTTTTTCCTTTGTTTTATCTAATTATATTCCAGGGGCAATATTTAAAATAAAAGGAAAGAGAGTTATAACTAATTGTACTACAGAAAATTACCAGCTAATTTTTGTTCTTTTTTTGAGACCACAAACATCTTTCAAATTATGTGTGCAGTACACAGGACAGAAGTTCTCTGATACAAACTCAGTGTTCTCTGGATAATACATACAATTAATATTAAGCATATTAAGAACAATAATAACAATGATGAGAAAAGCAGTGATGAACTTACAGGCTTATGTCTGGTTAGATTTCAGGGCACAAGCCTATCACACATGAAAATGGACTCACTCTAACAGCCTCAGTGCCCAACACAGTAGGAAAAAGAAGTTCTCTGCTGGGAGAAAAAACTTAAAATCTAGTGACTGTCATTTTTCAGAGCTGTTACTCCTGGTATGTGCTGCAGATATCTTACAAAGTTATTTTTCGTCTCTAAGTAGTACCATCAAAAATACGTAATTTATTTTTCATCACGTACCCTTTTAATGGTAATTAAATATCACAACCCTACCTTGCAGCTAATTGCAATGGCCTTGTTATTTTTGGTTTTGCCTGACTATGATTTCAAACTAATGATCATTAGTAACAATAATAGTCCTGTACCCTTTTATCATGCCTTACATCTGCAGGACTCCATGTTAAGCATTACTGTGTGTATTACACCAGTGCTCACACTGAGTCACAGAGGTTAATTAACGTATTAAAGTTCTGTAGACACGTCAGTGGCAGAATCAGCAATAACGACTGTCAGTCCTGTGCACTGCTCTCCCTGGGCTTGATGCTCCGACAGCTCTTGCTAAAGGGTTAGCCAGACTTTGCAAAATGCCATTAATCAGTAAAAGCTGCTGGACTTCTCTAGGAGAGGATTATTTGTGTGGGAAGGGAAGGAGGGAGTCATTTCATTGCTGAAACGTAGCCGAATGTGGGGCTAATGGAAAGAAAAGTTTCTGCTTGTCTGAATCACGCTGCTTGAAGGCAGAGGGTGTTGCAGAGGGCTGGTAGCGTTTGTTAAGGAATCTCAGAATGTTGCATTTGCAAAACCAGCCTGGAGAGTTATGTACTGAAATTCCAAGTCCACAAACAGTACAAAACCAGGTCTGATGACACCTTACTAATCTCATTGATGTCCTCTGAAAATAACGTGGATATAATGAAAATAACTGCCTTTTACTATGCAGGCTGCCAAAAGATAATGTTAATCTAACTTTTGCCTCCGATGAGACTGCCACTTTTGGACTTTCTCATCCTCAGCAGAGAATGGCTCCTTTTTTTTTTTTTTTTTTTTTTTTGAATACATGGATAAATTCTGATGTTGTAGAGATCAAGAAAACTTGGAATTTTCAAAGTCTAATTGCTACACAAAAAGGTATTTTCTATGTCAACACTGTCCACGGCAGGGGGGCTGGAACTAGATGATCTCTGAGGTCCCTTCCAACCCAAGCCATTCTATGATTCTATGATTCTATGTCTCCCCTCTTCCCTACCACTATGCTGTTTTTTTAACGTGAGAGCCTTTGACAGGAGTTGCTAATGCTTCTTCAGATACTCATGGGATAGAGGCTGGAATTTAAACTGGCATTTTATGCTGATGGTAATATATGATCTAGCAAGGACTTCAACTTTTTTTTTTTTTTTTTTAATTACAGTTTGAATCATTACTAATTTTAGTAAATGTTCTGGTTTTAAGATGGGCTGCAAAAAATTTAAAGCCATGCTTATACATAGACCAGATAACACACTTATCATATAGATTTTCCCATTTAAGCTGATAGCGTACGTTCTCCCAAACCTCAGCTTGTGTATTCTCTGTTTCTATTTCAAAAGAAAACCCTGTTATCAAAATATTAGATGAATATAAAACATTTTTCTGTGCTTTGATCCACTTTAAAACATAACCAAGGGCCAAATCTCACCTAGCTAGGGAGCCCTTTGGAAGTTAACAGCAGACTCTACAGAATTATATGTAATTGATCTGGTTCTTCTGGGCAAGAAAGAGAACCTGATGCAGCTATAACATAGCTAGAAGGTGAAGGGAGGCAATATCATAAACTACATCTGAGTGTGCTGAACGGGAGAATACCAACAGGTACGAAGAAAAACATGTTCATCCTTTCTTAAAGCACAGCTCATTTTGAGCACTTTTATCTGCTGATGATGTCACTGAAGCATCTGGCTTCTCAGCATTTCTAAAACGCAGGCTTCTTTGTTGAAAAACTAAGTAAAAAAATACTGATGAGGCAATACAGCAGGTAGGAGCTATATTAGCATTTTGACAAAACACTCCATAACAAGACTATCAGGCTGTACATGTCAATCCTCAGTCCAGGAGAAGGTAGTTATTAGAAAGTTGGGTTAGTACAGCAGAATTAATGTTCATGAATCCGTGATGATAGGCAGCTTTGGAACATGTAGATTTGACTTGTCCAAATATGCTTTAATGGTGTCATGTCTGACCTTCCAGGTCTGAGTTTCTCATGAAAATAATGAATAGAGATTGTTGGTCACATTCAAAATATAACAAAAGATTGTCAGCATCAGGAAGTTAATTCTCCTTTTCTTTCCCATTTTGGCATCATTAGAATTGGAACTATTAAACTGTGAGGTACTAAATTGCTAATTCAGCACTTTTGACATTTCCAGAAGCAGGAGAAATCGACATCTGTGAATGGTCTCCCAGGAGATGTTCAGCAGGACTGCTGGGATAAATACCCAGAAGAGCTTTTCTGTGCATTTACCTGCACAGATTTGTCAGTGGTATTAAACCTAACTCTCAGCTGTGACATTAGTGAATCACATTCACCTGCAAGTTAAAAAATCACAAACTGGAGCAAGTTCTGTCTGCTTTTAGAGGGGCTGGTGAATGAGGGAGGCTGATAATAAGAATAATATCCTAAATACATTTTTAGAATACCTGGTCAAGGTGGTCTTTTACACTGGAAAAGTGTAATAAATCTTCATTATAAATAAAATAAAATACAAGCCGTTTAGACGGTTTAAGGTTACTTCTGGAATAAAAAATTGCATTTATTTTAATTCAGGCCCATTAAGAAGTAATTTGTGAAAGTGTAGCTTTAGGAAAATAGGAGTCATAAGAAGAATAAGGCAAAAAAAATCACAAGCTGGAAAAATTACAAAATCCAACATCAGGCATTCTCACCACTCATAATATTTGCCTCTATATTATGCTGATATTTTAAAGATTTACTACTGTAAGTCATTATGCCATCTTATTTGTCAAATGCAAAACCAAGACATTAATGATATAAGTCTCTAATGGAGGAAGTGAAGTATTTCTAGGAATCTTGTTAGCTAGAGTAGTAATATATTTCATTATATGCGGAAATCTTTCTTTTTTAGAAGTGTGTTATTTGTGTAAATGTAAGCGGAGGAACTCAACTCAGAGGAACTGGCCCTGGGGTCAATTAAATATTTGGAGTGAGAATCTCAGATTTCGTATGTGAGGAACACTGCTAAAGTGTTTCTTGGCCATTTCTTGTTTTTCCTGTGTTGTAGAGACAACAGGCAAGGAGGTTGAAGAGGACACTCCAAGCCTTCATTTTCTAGGTATATGAAAGACTGTAACATGTAAGTATAGCAAAGAAATAGATGACACACACACAAAAAAAAAAAAAAAAGAGAAGACCAAAAAAAAAAAAAAAAAAAAAAAAAAAAAAAAAAAAAAAAAAACTGGAGCATATTCTTATATGGTCTTTTTAAGCCCCATCAGTATGAACAATAATTGTTCATCCCCCTTTGGTTTCTAATGTTTCCATATTTCCCATCTGCTTTTTGTGCTACATCTGAGAGGAGGCTAATGACACTATAACAGTGCATGGATTCCTATCTTCCCTTGCACTGATTGTAATTATTCTTTGGCTACCAGTTTAAAATGATTTCTTTCATTTTTTTCTTGTTTTCTTTGACGTACTAATAGCTTTTTCCAGTCTAAGTCCTGTTAAATTGCATAAAGAACTAAGAAGTCTGTGATCGTATTTCTCAGGGTGCTCACCTGGCTTAAACTAAGGTCAGCCACATTCTGGTGGCAATGGAATTTAAATTGAATTTCAAAAGCTTAAATTCATTGATTTACATAAGAGTTCTGAAATTCTTACCAAAAAATTGCCACATTTTTCCCTTCAATTTGTTATATTTCATTCTGAGCTTTTCATGTTTGCTTTTGAATATGGTTTATTTTCCTTCTCTACCAGTAGATGTACAAGTTAATACTACAAAATACATAGGTAAAGGCATTTTTCTAAACACTGTGCAATGTAACACTGGAGAAAGACATGTCAAAGCCAGAAGGGTGATAATACCCTGAAGCATTTCTGCTAATCTGAACAGCTATCAAAGCCTTCACTGAGAGCTGTTGAGGTTAGAAACTAGGGTTCTGTTTCCTTCTCAGTTTCTGATGTACTTGATTTTACTGACATTGGGCAAGGTGACTATTTTTCCATTCTGCTCAGTGCTGGCAGCTGCTGTGGTTTTATGATGTGAAAAATTATGCACTTTGATTTTTTCAGGAGTTAATGGATGCTAAAATAGACGGAAGGCTTTTGGTATCTGCATACCCCTAGGGAGCAGCTCTGTGCTGAGAGGAGTTGTCTGCATAAGGTGAGTGGATTGTAGGTTGGCTCTGCAGGGACAAATTTAGAAACTGGGACATCTGGGGGTGCAACTGTTGGTTTGGGAAAGGGAGGTCAGGTAGAAACACCTAAGGCAAGACTCCTGTGTTCATTTACATATCTCCCCTCCTATACCTCCCTCTGCTTAGGCTTCGCCAGGGCTCCTGCTGTAGTTGAAGGACAGTGTGTGCAGCACAGGGCAGGGCCAGGCAGCAGGCACGGTCTGGAGAGAGCTTTTTAGCAGACAGCTGAGCGACAACCCAGCTGGGTGCAGGAAAACACTACAGGCCTGACAAACGCAAGCTATCACACTAGCAGACCTGTTTTCTCTCAGTCTGGGTCTCGCCTCTTCTTGCTCCTTCTTTCTTGTTAAGGTAAAACAAAATAAATAAATAAATAAATAAAATCTTTCCTTTAACACTGAAGAAAGAAAACAAAAACAAACAAACAAACAAAAAAAGATAGAATTAAGGAAAAGCACTGTGTGAACCCTAGAGCAAGTATATTGATCTGTTTTGTCTTACGTGTTAACTGTGGAGCCATCTCCTACCTTTGCTAGTGGAGTTTGCGGTTAGAGATTTACATAAATGCTTTTCCCAATACACTCCAGCAATCTGGGCACTTCATTCCCATTCCCTAGCCAGTTCTGGAGCCAGAACACTGTTCGCTGCCCCTCTGTTCCCTCCCTGCTGGAGCAGTTGCCTGCTCTCTCTGCTGGCTTTCCTATTTAAAAAGGTTTCAGAAATGCCTTGGTAGAGGCCAGGTGTCTCACACAGACCTGGCTTCCATTTTAGGAGAAGGCCCTGCCTTGTCAGTAGTTTCCTAAAGAGAAGAAGGAGGGCAATCCCAATTCCCTGCTCTGACGCTTCCAGTCCACACAAACCATTTTGACCCAGAACACAGAGAATTTTAGTTGTCTACTTCCTCATCTGTAAAACAGAGATATCAGCACTTTCCTCTCTCACAGGGGTTTAGTTCTGTTCTGGTATGAACATGTGGGAAGGCCACCTTTCAGTGCCCATGTAGTCTTTGTAACACCAGACTCCAAGTGAAAACGTACTGCTTGGAAACAACTGCTCCGTGGCTGGAGGTGTAGAAAGTCAGTGGCAGCCTTAATTTCCAGCAGCTGCATTCTCAAACTGCTCAACAGGCATGCTCAGAAACATTTGGCTCTTACAGCACTGGACAATTTGACTCTCACATCACAGCCAATCTCACCGCTGCTGCCTTCCACCCTCTACAAGGCTCAGTCCTGAGGGATGATCTCAGAGCTCAAAGGTTGGGCTTCACTGCAAGTACATGAGGGTGCTTTTACCTGTGTCTTGTTCTGGAAGGTGCAGACTGTTCTTTTACCTACCCTAAGGACTGGTGCTTTAACACGGTGCCTTTGCTAGAAACACACAGTGTGGGGGCCCCAGTCGAATGTCATGAATTCTGCGGGGCAGCATTAGCAGAAAGTGAAATTGAAAGTGAGAAGTAGTTATATGGATTGTTTAAGGCCATTAAAAGAGGCAGGTTCAAAATCCAGACTTGATGCTTTTTAAGTCCTGCTCACATTCTTCTGGTGGTCAGAGTTGATTGGTGACACATTTGATGTCCAGTGTAATTAACCATAGACTCTACAGTCTTTCTGCCAAGAAACAATTATAAATCACAAATATTTTCCCTGTGAAAACTTCTTTACTAAATGTCTGCAGGTTGTGGGGAGTTTCTTTCCTTAGCTGAGAATGAAAACTCTTGTCTGGGCTTCAGAACATAACTGTGAGCTCTCAAACTCATTTTTGCCGTCTTTTCTTAGGCACACTTCCTCAAACTCTCTTAACACGCTGCAATGATAGACTGTGAGGTAGAAAGACTGCTTGTGACCTGGAAATCAAGAAAAAAAATACCTTCTGAAGTGTACCTCTGTAATGAAGCATGAATGTATGGACTAACTTTATGCTTATAATCTCTAAAGTGCAATGGCAATCATTCTTCCCAGACTCCAAATGATAACAGGTTTTAATAGCAACTGCTCAGGTCTAAATTCTGCCCTCAGAGTGCTGCTGCTGAGTCCTCCTGGCAATTAATAGAGTCACAGGGCTTTATTAGCATGGCTAGGGAAAGAATCTTTCTTTGAAATCCTACAGATGAATAATAAGGCAAAATGATTATGAAAATGAGGGGAAAAAAAAGGAAAAATGTACACTTTATCCTCACACATCTGAGTTGAAAGTTCATTGGATTCTCCCCATTGAGTTAAATGGAGCCAGGAGGCTTCCAGTCTACCTTCAGGATTTCACAGCAATAATTCTTATCTTGGGATTCTTTCATCATAAGATTTGGAAGCAGCTATAGTTAAACTGCAGATCCTCTTAGGATGAGGCAAGAGCTATATAACCCTTAATTTTGTACTCGAAATAGCTCTTCCTCCTCTGTCTGATGCCCAGAAGCAGCAGGCTCTCCAGCTGATAAAGAACTCCCTCAGCAGCGCATACCCCCACCAAATCCTCCCTCAAAATATGCGTGTGACTAAGAAAGCAAGAGATTTCCTATTTCACACGGCTTTCGCTGCTTTGCCTGACAAAGCAGAAGGGAATATGCTGGAAGCTGTTGAAGAAGTATGGAGTTTAAAGAAGCTGGAAGGCTGGTGTATTTGTTACTGTTTGTGGATCCTGAAACCACAACTGTGACTGTCCTGCAGACAAGCCACTCTGCAGGGTTTATTTTGTCCATGCCTGGGTGTGGTGTGAATGTGGAGCTGTGCAGGGCTGCTGCACCTGTGGGCAGCATCTCTCAGGGCTTTGCTGTTCCCGTGCCCCTTGGCCTCCTCATCTCACAGAGTCTGGGCTTCCCTCCTGGACCACCACAGCTCAGCCAGGAGATGAGACCTGGGACAAGCAAACAGGATTGTAGTTAGGTGATCTCTTTCAGCGCAATTCAGGAAAGAACGAGGATTGTGTTTTTCATTTCCTGATTACATGGGAGCTAACAGGACTACTCACAGCAATAATCCCATGCGAGCACATCGGTAATGTTTGTATGTATTCACCCATGTGTACCCATTTCCACGGAGGTCTGTTACGCAGACAGCTGTAACCTTTTGATGAGTTTTGTGCATTTGTCTGTATTACAGGTTGCTGCAGTGGAAAATTACTTTTGATATAAACCCAGTCACCTGTGCTGTCATCTGTGCTGACGTCTTGGCAAACAGAGATAGTTTCTTACTCCAGCATGAACAGAGGGAGGTCGTAACTGCTTGGAACCATTTTGCCCCAGGCGAGCTAGCAAGGACAGGATTTTGTAAAAAGCAAGCTTAGTGCAGGGTTCTTAAACCTTTATTTAATCACCTAAGTAAAAAGAAATCTCTGAAGCTCAAACCTGGCAATGCAGCTTTGGCAGTATTCATACTGGTGAATAAAATGGAATCTGGGAAGGGCTCACACCCTCACTGCGAAGCTCTCACCCCAGAGCAGGGTGCTCACCCCACAGCTGTCTGCTGGGCTCAGCCTCTGCAGCTGCTGAGCACTGAGTGTACAGGTCGCTGCCTTTGTACAGAGCTGAGATTCTGGGCCACATAAAAGGAGATAAAGAATATACATTGGGACATCTGGAAAGAAGGGATGGTGTAAACAAATAAGGAGCACAAATAGTCAAATGCAGAGACAGATGAAGAGTACTATTTTTTACTCATTTTCTGTAACATGCAGAATGAGACTGATTCTGACCCTATGAGAAATTCGATTAAAATCAGTGGGAATACTAGATCACCAAAAGTCAGTATGAATGGCTTCACTAGTTGCTCGGGGTGTCTGATTTATTTTTTTACGAGAGGGAATGCAATTTTGATCTGCAATGAAATGTTGTATAAAGTGCTATAGCACATTTTTCCCAAGCTGAGAGTCCCAAGTAGTGCAGTTTATTTCACAGCCCTGGTAATCGAAGTGAAACTCTGGGTTTCTAAATGGCAGGTCAGAAATAGTTGATTTCTGGTGCTACTCAGCAGCGTTTGGGTCTGTAGATGTTCCTTGAGGCATTGGCAGTTGTTACTGTTTAAAATTGCTGAAAAACTTTTGTTAAGCAAATTATGGGTAGATGTAACTGAGATCTGTGGGCCCAGGGATGGTGCTAGGGGCAGGTATCTGAAGAGTTTTCCTTCTTGCTTGGCAAAAAAGGGATGAGTGCTTGCCTCTTGCATTGCCCTCGTATTGTCCTCTCAGTCACAAAGAAGGACTATTCATTAGTGGCTTCAAGAGCCCCCACAGCTTTGCTGAAGGGATCATCCCAGGAATCGGAGTTGGGGACAGGAATTGCAGAGCCGATGACACTCGCTGGCTCTGCCTCAAGTCCTTGGGTCCAGAAAGCACCCTGTGATCTGGACCCCGGCCTGCAGGCCAGACCTGCTGTGCTTCCCGGCAGGGGCAGTGTTCAATCCAGATGTGCAGGACCCTGGGAGCTCTGTCCCGTTCTCTGCTGGGAGGTTTCCACCGGGCTGGGGGGCAGTGATCTGGCCCTGTGTTTTCAATAGTAGAGTTATGTGGGGAATGTGTGAGGGGTTTCATGTTTCATTGTGTGTTGTGGGTTGTTCAGAAATGAAGGGGTAGAATCCAGACCGGCTATTGATCCTAACTATGCACTTCCAGATTTTGCTGTGTTTTCACTTTTCTTAAAATGAAAATGTTGTTTACACATATGTTGTTGTTTAAGGGAGCTCAACAAGCGATTTTGTTATCCTGACTGTATTTTTTTTTTTTGGGGGGGTGCAGAAACAAAGACAGCATTCGTGCTGGGGACTTGTGCTTTATGTGCCTTCCTATGCATCCCAAAACGGGAGCACAGAAGAGCAGCAAAAGAGAAATGAGAGACAGTAACGCCGGCACGTTAGATACCGGCACGTTGGTACAGCGGTGGGAGAGCCTGAGTGCCTCGCCGCTTTGCAGCCTGTCAGCTTCCTACCCCCGCTGCCACAACCAAACCTCAAGCGACCTGCAGGGAGCACGGCTCGGCCGCAGAGAGCACGGCTCGGCTGCCGGCACCGCCTGCTCTCGGGGGGACGTGGTGCGGGTCCGGGTCCGGGCGCGGGTCGGTCCAGGGCGGC
>VXAV01004452.1:427171-446865 GCA_013399715.1 Alectura lathami
TTTCTGTTTTTTTTTAGTTATAAAAGGAACCTTTAAAACAAAAATTTGTATATTTTTTTTTTTGTAGAGGAGAGATCTCATTATTGCTGAAGTTTCTCATTAAATATCTTTAGACTCTTAGCTTTCCTTTCTGAGTGACTCAAGTGCTGTACCTTGTATTAGAAGTGAGGTTTTTGTTGTTGCTGTCTTTTTTTGTCCTCCCTAGTATGAAGTAATGGAAAATGACAGAATTAGTATCTACCACTTATTTTAAAAAATAAACATCTAGATTATCACAGACCATTAATATGAAGATTAAAGAAAATGTTGATGTTTCAAAACACAATTCAGAAAATGAACTGATGAGACAAATGCTATTGATAACTTATCAGGGCAAGTTAAGAGCAAAGCTTTAATACAATTGCTTAAAGTGCTGTCTTATGCCACTCACAGTCCTGGAGTATGTTAATGGCATCAGCAGAATGGCAGTAACAAGCACTTCAGGGAATTCCANCTCTTCGTTTGTCTTGCTCTGCTTTACATTTGCCTTGCTTTTATCTTTTTTTTGTTTGTTTTATATCTGTAGTTCAAGGAGATACCTCAATTTATTCTTTGAGGAGTGTATCAAAGATGAAACATTTGATACTAGCCATTAAAGTTACTAATATGAGAACCAGCATATCAAGTTATTAGCCTTTAATGTCAGTGCTTTGAATTCTGAGATCTGCTTGGCTGTAGTGATCAATTTCCTTTTTTAATTTAAAGATTTGGAAAAAACTGCTTGGCATTAGTTCAGATGACCTTGGGTCTACCTGGAGCCCTTGTGCTGCTATTTCTGACTGTCTGGCTTCGTGCTGTAGTTGTATTCCTTCCAATGAGCTTGTTGAAGTGGCAGCTTGTAGGCTTTCTTGCAACAGGGATTTACAATTACCTTTACAGTATAAGAACTGGGAGCAGGGAGGAATGAGATTGTCTGTGTCGATCTCAAAGTACCTGTTGCCTGGGTATGCGATCTCAAGCTATTATAGATCTGTTCTCAAAGCAGAAACCTAAATTACATACCCAGTTGCTAAGCTGTTGCTTTGTTTCAGTCGCTTAGTGATGAAACGAGTTGTTAGAGGCTAATGGAGCAGATAGTGAAGATGTGTGAACTCTCACAAAATAGTAGGCTCTAACAGTAAATTATATGCACCATCTAATTATCAGTTATATGCACCATTTATTGATTGATGTATTGTGCATCTTATGAAGTAGCTGGCCAAACTGAGCATTGGGCTTATGTGTCTGGTTTTGGAGATGATGTCTTTACAGTGTTACATTGCTGTTACTGAGGCTTCTGGTTGGAGCACCTGATCTTGCATACTGAATTCCTGTTATTAAGAAGGAAAACAATAAAAAGTGATGTTAACACACCTGTGCCAAACCATCTGCCTGATCTTTGCTGGTTTTTTTGATTACTGATTGTGTGCAGCAGCACACAACCCAGAAAAAAAGAAATGCCAGTCTGATGTCAGAAGATGTAAATCACATGGGAGCATTTAAGATGAGATTCATCTGGGCTAATGCTAAATCTCTAAAAGCTTTCTCATTCTGTCAGTATTAAAGATGAGTTAGGCACATTTTTGGCAAAGGTGATTAGTTCAGCCTGAGGTATTTTACATATAGACAGCTGAGTTATGATGGGATTCATCTGACCCTTTGAAGAAGAAAGCAGTAGTGGTACATCTTAACCGAATCAGCATTTTCATATGAATGAACTTCTTTTTAGTGCTTTTTACTGCTTTTGAGTTTGGGTTGTTGGGATAAAGGGCCACTTTGTGCAGAGTTCTTCACTGTAAAGCCAGAGCAAAGGTTACTGAATCTTGTCATCCAAAAATGAATAAAACTTAAGAGGAAAGAAGATAACGTGTTTCATTCACCTTCTTACATTACATTTCACATAGGTCTGATATTCTATTCTTCTGGAATTATATTCTGCTAATTTAAGTACAAGAAATTGGCTTCCATGTTCATAATGTGTGAAATGCCAGCTTAAGTACAAAACCAGAAATTTAGGTTAAAAACTGGGCATGGAATTCTATCTGTCATGCTGTAGTACTCCTATTTAACATAGCCTCCCTAAAATCCACAGTCTTAATGTCTCTCTAAAGGTTGTATTTTTTTCAATAATGAACAAAATATTCATACAACTACCACAAGTGTTTTTCTGCATTGTGGATATTTTGAACATTGTTACTTAATATCTGCTAGGAATTATCATTAGGAAAGATTCAACTTTAAATGCTCCAGTAAGCCCCTGGCTATATAAAGAGTCGCTTTGAAGTAATTTAACATATGGTTTCATGTCATATCCAGTCTCATTAATCTCTGCATCTTTCAGATTAAGTAAAGTAAGGCACTTGGTGTACCACTGTTTTAGCAAAAACTGCTGTAGTGGAAGAAATTAGGTGAACAGCTGTGTCAGCTGAGAGGGTTTCCTAAATCACAGTTTTGGGTGTTCTCTGGGCCTTTTTAGAGTTCAGCAATATCTGATTTTTGGCAGTCGCTGGAGGAATGCGAGTAGCTGTTCTTGGAGCCTTGGTGATGGGTTTTAGCAAGTGAAGATGCAGAGGTGCGTTTGAGATGGTACAGCCATCGCTCCGTCCAAGCAGTGGAGCAGTGCTCTGAATTTCATCAGTCTTCAGAAGTGTGGAATTCGTTTGGAGAAACAAACCATACAGAGATTGAGAAGCTGGTGAAATTCTTCTGGCAAGAGAACAGCATGAGTTATGTCATTGCTCAAAGTTAGAAATTTTAATCTGCAGTTTTGCTGCTTTTTGATACAGTGTTTTGTACAGAGAACTAAGATGCATGAGGTAAGGCAAGCAGGACCTTTTCTCAGACAAACTAAGATGATTGTAAAAGGTGGACAGGCTTTTGGGAAAAATGTGTTTTCAATAAATCTGACATAAGAGGTTTGTATATAATTTTTTTTTTTTTCTGAAACTAGGACTGAGAAATCAAGCGATGGAGTTGTGTCCTGTGAAATGTTCTTTTTTTTGTTCTTAGTCATCGTTATTGATATCTGTATGAGTTTATTCTGATGCTTTATGGTTGGGTGTTTCCACTCGCAATTTCAATGTTTGTGCATTGGATGGGTGTATTTAGGATGCACACGAGAGATGAATCAATTCTCAGAACGCCTCTGTGGGGAGGCATTAAAAGATTCATTTGGAAAGATATGTTGTTGGTTGTAGAAATACATGGAAAGCTTTTACTACTTAGTCTGTTTTTTTTTTTTTTTAAGTCTCTATTTGGTGTTTATGGCAGGCTTGTCGGGTTCTAAATTTGGTGAAGTTTAAGAGATGAAGTGCTGTTTAAATGCTAGCAGGGGAACTTTATCAAAAACTTATATGGAGTGGTTGGTTAACTCTTGTGGTTTTGTCTGCATCAGATGACCATAGAAAAGTGCTTCTGTCAAAAAAAAAAATCAAACCCCCAAAACTCATTTGTATCCAAATTTTTCCTCTTGCATATATATATATATAAATATAAACTAATAATAATGTTCTGTGTCTCTGCTATGTAGGACTGTAGTTAACTTGTTTCTTGCTAGTTGCTGCTAGCACAGAACTAGCACTGAGAGGCTACAGTGAGCACCACTGCAGCAGATGTACAAACACCAGTGTGAAGTATAATCCTTGCCTCATGAATGAACTAAAGGAAAATGATACACATTTAATGTTGAATATGGTGGTTTTCCAATGCCATTTTAAATCCTGGGTTTCTTAAAATACCTGTTGGTGGAAAGTGTTGTACCATTTTATTTGATACAATGAACATAGTAATGGGCTGGAAGATCAGGCACAAAGGAATAGCATAAAAGGAACATCTGAAGTTTTATCTATTAAACAGACTTTTCCAGTCTTTCTTTTCCAGGGCTTTTTGAACTGTGCAATCTGGATATCACTTTCCCTTGCAACCGTTTTCCAACTTCAGATATTATATGACTGTAAAGCTGTGCTTTTGGAATGACGTAAAGTTCTTCTTATAATTTGTGAGCTGTGTCTTCCTATGTTCAGCAAGCAGCTAGTGCATTTTGACAAACTATTGCATTACATGTGAGGATTTGAAAGTGATTAAGCTATAAAAGCTGCTGGGAGGAAAAAGTCTTTTTTTTTCCTCATAGTCTAAAACTGATCACTTAGAGGGAATTTTTTTCAAATGCAGATTGTTCCTATGACTACTACAACACATCTTTCTGTCTCCAACCAAGGCACCATAAAGTATGCTTGTAGTAAGAAAGATCATCTTTCATGGTGAAGAAATTGAAGGATGGCCGCTTTTTTTTCTTCCCTCACTCTGAACTGCATGACACAAGATATTGTTAAGGAATGAAACAAACAGGAAAAAAAAAAATGAAGGCAGACTTCTGTGTGTGTACTCACTCCTTCCTGCAGCAGTGCTTCAAGCAGTTGTGAGCTTTTTTAAACTGACGTGTAGGATTCTGGTAAATCAAAAAGTGAGGACTTCTTGCTTAAAACTGAGGTAGTGATGGTTGATTTGGTTTTGCATATAATTAAGGGACTGATGCTGATAAGGCAATCATCATTTACACAAACTGAACTCTTTGGTTTATTTTTTTATTTCTAATGCAGCTTACTTGACTCGTGTAGAAGAGCAGCGAACAGAAATTGATAGTATTGGATCTCAGACATAACCGCAACATTAAATTCATATCGAGGTTCTGAGGCTGTCTGCGGCTTTTGTTTTAGCCGTGCTGTGGCCGATAATTCTTGGCGTGACAGAGCGAGTATAGCTGTTTTGCTGTTGCTTGCCTGCCTGCTCCCAGAAGCTCCTTCCAGGAGGGAGCAGTGTCTCTGCTCTGTCCTGGTTCCATGTCCTCCTTTCTCCTCCTGCTTGTCCTGCCAAAGAAATAAATGGTGGTGCCCATGATGTGTTGGCTGACCACGGCAGCAGCACCTTGATGTGCTGGGACATGTGAAGAGGCAAGGTGCAGTGCCAGTTTATGTTTGTGATGAACCAAGAATCACTCTGCCTTTGGAAACCATTGACTGGCCAGACACATTTGATATTAAATGTAATCACTGTGCTTGTCAGAGTACAAGTGGTGTGTGGATCCGTGTGCATGTGTGCTGTTCATAAATAGCTTCTTTGAGGAAGCTGCTCTTAATAAGGCTCAGTAATAGTACAGACATCCCTTAAGCGTATCCTTGAGCGATCAAAACCAAAGCTGTTCTCAATAATGGCTTGTTGAAAGGAACAGGGGAATCCCTGAAGACCTGTCCCAGACTATTCATCTGGGAACTGCCCGCAGAAAGGCCAGTTGATTTCAGTGCAGTGCCAAGCCTGTGTAAAGGGAACATATGCTTTTTTCTAAGACTACAGGTCAGTATTGATCTTTGGCAAGTGGTGCTGGAGTATCTATGCAAATGTGGGTCTTTAGGACTCAGACAGAAAAGCAAACTACAGTGAAGTCAGTGCAAGTATGCATCTTGAAGTAAATTATACGTATTTCTAGCTTTTAAGACTTCATTGATATTCCCGTAACAATCTCTGAATATGCAACAAATATATTTTTATATAGTTTCCCAAAATCACTTCTGAACTAATGATGTTCAATCAGGCTGAAATCTTTACATTTACTTCTAAAGTTTATGAAGAAAAAGATTGAGACAGATTTGCATAATAGGCCAAAAACATATTTATTTTAAAAGAGCAGTTGAGGCTTTATCTTAGATAACTTTGTTCAGTTAAACACAAATGTCCAATTCCAGTTGAAAGCCTTGAGCAAACGCGAAGAACAGAGTTCTGTGCTGATTCAGGTAGCCATTACTGACTGCATGCACTTCAGTCACAGCTGGGAGATTTATTTTACAACAACTGAAAATACAAGAAAGAAAACCAAGCGAAAAAGAAATACTTATCTCCGACTGATTTTAGTCATGTTTATCTAATAAACTGAATTTAAATGGATTAGTGTTTTTCAGGTTTACTCATCTTTCCAAACAGTTAAGTGTGAAAAGTATATTGCCCCCCTGACAGATCAATAATCGTTGCCCTACACACTGGGAGTAACACTTGTAAACCAGATAAAAGTCATGTAGTTTGAGTCTGCTGCATCTGTACCATGCCAAATGTAGCTCAAGATTATCATGTTATGGGGAGGAATAAGGGCTTTTCTTCTTTCCTTAGAATTGTATTAATTAGAGACCATGCCTGGCTGCTCCCTGCTGGAGCAGGACCTGGGGTAAGTTCTGAACACAAAAACCTTCCACTGGCCTCAGCAGCTTAAGAGGATGTAGTGGAGGGGCCTCATGGCATGTGAAGTGAGGGGGTGTGAGGTGGAAACAGGTAGAACTGGAGGTGCTGAAACACTGCACTAGGTATGGGTTCTTTACTATGTGGAGCTTGCTGCAGAATAGAAATGATGTGAGGAGTAAGGTTCTGAAGTGAGAGAACCTGAGGTATTTGGGAGGGGATACATTTTAGGGTGAATAGGGTTTGAGTGGGGAATGAGTAGAAAAACAAACGTGGAAGAACTTAGGGTACTGGAATTGCTTCTAACAACAACAACAAAAAATGTAGTCATACTAAACACTTTAGATGTTTTAATTCATTTTTGTACACTGGTGAATTTCCATCTTCCCAGCCGTAAGTTAGGTAGTTAATACCTGAATTAAAGACTCAGGTATTTTAGTATTTTGAAGTTGTAGGTTTTTGTTGAATAAATACGCTTTTTGTGTGAAAGTATTTATTTCTACAATAGAACTGTAGACTATCAGTCTATAAGGTCACATTTGGCTGTCTTTGTAGAAAAGTACACTGTGTATTTTTATACCTTTTCATGTGCTTGCAGTTTGCAGGAGGAAAAAAGATTTAAGCTTTCCTGTCTGCCTGACAATGAAGATATTGCTGAGGAGATTTTTTTTTTTTTTTGGAAGATCTTTCAACTCTTGCAATTATTAAAGGAGGTTGCAAAAGTGTTCATGCTGTTTCTTCCTTGCCTGTCTGTATTTTAACCCGGCAAAAGTGTGCTTACGTAGCTGTTTTAATTCAGTATAGTAAGGTGCAAATGATTTCATACATGAGAAAAATCCATGAGTTGTTCCGCAGAAGTGATTCAAAGAATTGTAAAAGCTCTGAAGTGTGATATATGGCATAGGGAGTAGTTTCTGTGAAGTGTAACTTTTAAATGAATGTCAGTCAGGAGCTCAGTTCATTGACTACAGTTGTACTGAGAAAGCACAACTGATTGTATTCCTTTTGGCTCCACAGTTCTTTTCAAAATCTGAGTATCTTGGAACAATGGCTGGCAAAGCACGACAAACTGGTGAAGTCATTGAAAACTGAATTGAATTGGCTAAGTCTTTGGACAGAAACTTTCTTTCCTCAGTACTTCTCACTTTCAACTGAAATCTTACTCCAGGAAATACTTCTTACTTAATTTTGAGGATAGAGAAAACACTTTCATTATTTCCTTATAAAATCATGCTGCAAATACTTTGAAGGCTATGTTCTTTTTCCACATCTGCAATCACTCGTGTTTTTCCACATAATGCTGAAATCACTGCATGCCAATGGGAATTAGTTGAACTGAAGAAATAGTGGCACTTTAATTGTATTTGCTTTTATTTCCCGGTAGTTAACTCTGTTCTCTGTTTCTCCCCCACCCTGCTTATGCATCTTGCATCTCTTCTAATGTTCTTGGTGCAGAAATCTTCTGCTCTACACAGCTGTCTGAAGTCATCTGAAAGTAGTCTGTTCTTTTTGATGTTGGGTGTTTATTTTTTTTCTATTTTCTGCTGTTCAAGAAGATACTAAAACTGAAGGATCAATGAAGGCTGAAGAACAAGGTGGTTGTGACCACCTTGGATGAAAGATGGGAAAGGAGAAGGCAGCAGGGATTGTGCTGGGCCTGTGGTGGGCTGAGGGAGTGCCTGTGGACTGGAGCAGTTGGGTGTTCTGCACTTCTGTTATCTGCAGCTTTTATGCACTGAACTAATGAGTTTAATTTTTGTCATCTGCTTATCTTCCGTGAGCTTAATTGCTTGGCAAAGATTTTGTTTTACTGCGTATTAACTGCTGTCGGGATATTGCATTGTAAACATAACATTTAATGTTTTACATCATTAATTTGTTTTGTCCCCAGCCTCATAAGCTGAGTCAAAGAAAAAGAAGTGAAAGAGGCTTTACAACACTTTCCAAGTGGAAGTGTCTTAGTTACTGAGAACGTTTGAATCTTGCTATTAGTATTAAGGCAGTTTGGAGGAAAATGTTATAGCCTGCTTTCAGTGAACTAATTTACAGTTTATTCCTCTGAAGAAAACCCAGTTGAAAGGGTTCTCTGCCCATGCAATTGGAGCTGAAAAGTGGTGGTATATTATTTTTTTTTGTTTTCGTTTTTAAACACTTTATGACATAGTAGGTGTCTAGATTACCCAGGACAATAAACAAATGTTTATTAACAGTGCA
The DNA here is from genome assembly GCA_013399715.1 of Alectura lathami. Taxonomy (NCBI): domain Eukaryota; kingdom Metazoa; phylum Chordata; class Aves; order Galliformes; family Megapodiidae; genus Alectura; species Alectura lathami. Next base: position 435,626 of record VXAV01004452.1, read on the forward strand.
AACATCTTTATCTTCAAAATTATGATCTATAAGCTCTCACTAATTAGAATCATAACTTAAAATACTTGAAGACCAAAGTACTATGGTTTAAACTGGTCTTTTGTTCTGCCTGTAAATTCCCGTGCAAACAGTTGAAGTTAGAATCATGGCCAAGGGCACTTAACACTGCCTTCAGGTTGTCATGTTTCTTGTGAATCCAAGAGTTGATATCTCCCAGATAATAGAACTGGGAAATGCTGAAGTGCAATAAGCTAGAGCTGAGGTAAAAGCTATCCACCATACAGAAGCTAGGAAATGTGAAACTGAATTCTGCGAACTTGTACGTGGGACTAAAGACCATATCATCCTTGAGGTCTCTGAGATGTCAGACCATTGTGGTAGAAGTTTTCATATGGTTTCTGTCCACTGTTTAGGAGTCTGTTAACTTCTGTGCCATGCTTCATAAAGGAGAAGAGGAGGCTTGTTGCTGTGTCTAGGCTTGTCAGTTAGCCAGGAGAAGCTATGAAAGCATTGTCTAGAGGGCAAGACACATGAAGAGCAGCTAAGTCCCTTGGTTTGTTCAGCCCAGAGCAGAGGAGGCTGAGGGGAGGCCTCATGGCGGCCTACAGCTTCCTCACAGGGGAGTGGAGGGGCAGGCGCTGAGCTCTGCTCGCTGGGGACAGGGACAGGACCCAAGGGAATGGCATGGGGCAGTGTCAGGGGAGGGTCAGGCTGAGGGTTAGGAAAGGTTCTGCACCAGGGGGTGGTGGGCATGAAACAGGCTCCCCAGGGCAGCAGTCAAGGCCCCAGGCTGCTGGAGCACATGGAGCGTTTGGACACCACTCTCAGACACAGGGTTTGGGTGGTGTAGTGTGGGGCCAGAAGGTGGACTCAGTGATCCTTGTGGGTCCCAAGTTGGGATATTCTTTGATTCTATAAAAATCGTTCTTGGCTGGTTGGAGACCTCCACAACTGAGCTCCCAAGTGCTTTTGTTGGGGCAGGCTTGAGAGTATGCTGAGTAGGACTGATTCTGCTTGAGAAATAGGAGGCTAATATGTAATTTCTATCATGTTCCTTTTAGATTAAATGATTGAGAAACTGGTCTGCAATATGGAGATACGAGTCTCACATCTGAGGGCTGGAAGAATACAATCAGGAACTAGTAATGCATAACTTAAAGTCGAAGAGTAGAGAGTACATTTAGATATGTAGATATATTTTTATGGATGACAAGAGTGCTTCTGAATAATTTTGCAGTTTAGAGCCTTTATGATGGGACCTCCTACGTTAGGTAAGGATATATTGTATGAAACTGCTGCTATGTTAGAAGACTTTTTTAGAAATTAAAATATAAATCCAAAATACTGTACTCTTCTTCAATTTTCATAATAAAAATTCTCTTAGCACTAAAGTGATTATCATGAAACATTAGGTTGCTTGTGAAATAATGCTAAATGACCATAGCTGTGCACTTGATTCAATTTCTCACTTTTAGTAAGTACTTTATTGATGGAAAATTACTGTTGATGAAAGTTTGCGCTTTCAGTATTTATCCTGTGAATAATACTATTGCTGCTAGAAATATTTCTGCAGACATTACTGTTGAATTTTATTCTCCTAGAAATAAAATATGAAGCATGAGTTGTATGTATTATATTGAAGATATTTGCTTTGTTGAATTCAGACTTGTTTTGAATATTAAGTTCAAGAAAAAAGTTCTAATTTGGAAAAATGTTCATAATTATTTTTGAATGCATACATTTGTACATACCTGCAAGCTGAATCATGTACCTCAGACTTTTATACTTGGCTTTAATGCAGCCTGGCCTGCTCAGTGGAAAGTCCACTGAGGTTGAGCGGTTTCACATTGAGTGCGAAGTGTTGCCTATGACTGACCTGTAGGATTGTTGGTAGGTGTGAAATATTCCATGCAGTGGTTGTGGTGGTGTAGAAAACCACAAGGGAGGAAGTCAGGGCAGCACCCAGTCTAATCAGTAGCATCAGCCTTAGTTGCTCTGTGGTCACTCCCAAGGGTATGGAGAAATAAAACTGCAGTTCAATGCGCTTTGATTTTCTATAGGTAAAGATAAAGGGGTGAAGGAACAGCATGATGAAAGCAGTCTGAAAGCAGATGGGAGGCTGATAAATAGATGTAAAAATGGAGAATATTTGTTAATGGATGATGAAATGCCCTTTAAACATGTATGAGGTTACTGTAGGGATCTCGAGAATAGTGTCATAGTTGGTATTCAGCTCACAACATTCAAGGACAACTAAATGATGATGGCTCTTTCCCCTGGCCTGCTATGCTCAGGCATAGAGCACAGCTCAACTGGTAAACCAGCACATAGAAATGCCAGAACAGCTTGGGAGGCAGCAATGTAACTTATGCTGTCTTGAAACCATGCTAGTGATTGGTTATTGTTCATCTTCATGTTGGATCAGAGCTTTCACGCCATACATTTTGTCCATAAAGAACATAATTTTCAACAGCAGGATGTACAGACCATGGCACACTGCTCTAATTCACGAGAACGATGACTTGCCCATAATGCAGACATGCCTCCTTACCTCTTCTTTTCTTGGTTTTGTTTGTTCAATAATGCTAGCTGCTGTTTAATTATATGATGTTTAATTATATTTAATTACTGTTTGTTGATCTTGTCAGGAAGTTTCCTTGGGCTGGTGCCGACATTTCTAATCCAGCTATTTAGTGTTGGCTCACAGCAGATTAGAATTTTGAAAATATTGTGAGAGCACAGAGAATCCAGATAATAATACGTAATAGTTTTAATGCTTAATCAAGTTAAACATTTTCATTTGCATATATTACCTGAAAAGCTAAGCCAACACTGACTGGTAATGACAAAGATTAGTTTCTGTTCCTAGAGGTCCTTTGAGAGTTATTGAACAATTGTCTTCTCTGGGTGTGGACATCAAAAAACCTGGGAGTCAAAGCTATGCTGTTGAAGTACTCAGTGAATCAGATTTACCCACTAATTAAAAATGGGTTAATTAATGGGTCTTAATAGAAGTTTTGGAGTGCAGATTAGTAGAACTAATGCTGATAAGACAAGAGCTATTCCCAGTTGCTTTCCCTCCTGCTCCATCAGGCTGTGTTTGTATTCCTCACTGGGTCTCCTCTGGCAGTACCCCTAGAATCATAAAATCATACAATCATAGAATGGCTTGGGTTGGAAGGGACCTCAAAGATCATCTAGTTCCAACCCCCCTGCTGTGGACAGGATTGTCAGCCACTTGATCACCTCCTATATGTTTAGCCTGCAATTACTTCTCATTCCCAGGTTGTTATGCAAGACAGGGGAGTCCCACTGGATGATGGGTTGATCCCTTGTCCCTGAAAAGGACTGTCGGTTCTGGGGACTGTGCAGTTTATCTCACCTTTAAATAGTTACTGTCACTCTGCAGAAGGGGCTGTAGAGTGCTCACCCCCCAGGCTGTTGCCTGCTGTCTTTAGCCTGCTCTGTGGTAGAGGCAGATACTGGTATTGGACTTGGACAAACACCCTAGCACAAAATTCTCAGAATCCTTACTCACAAAGAGAAGATATTGAATGATTGTTCCTGTGTTCCACAATTAAAACAAACAAACAGAAACAAACTTCTTGGAGTCAGTCTGTGATTCGGCTATTAGAGTGCTGCAAAATACAGCTAGAATCCTATATGATGCATCCAGGCTGACTTGTTTATCCCAGCTATAGCAAGTATAGGTGCATTGCCTGAATGTTTTGCATTGTAATTGTAACATTTATGTTTATACCAACCTTAAAACTTAGCTTTAACAGATGCTTCCCAAATTTCACAGCTCATGAAGGTCAAGAAAACCTATTTAGGCCTGAGTAATTAATTGCTCCTGACCAGTTAATTCTTACTCACCAGAAAACACTGGAAAAATGTCTGTTCACTTGAACCTTATTGCTTGAGTTTATATTATCAAGGTGGAACAACTCTTCTGTTCACTGCAAACAATACATAACTTTTCAAGCTTTTTTTTTTTGTAACTTCTCTGAAAAACACCTCAGTTTTCAGTAGTTCTGTAGGAAAACACAGATGTATACATGCAACATACAATGTTATGAGGTACGCATGAGGCATGTGTGTATAATATGTTATAGTATACATATATGTACATAATATATATTTGCATGAACATCTCGTAGAATAACTGAAAACCATGCAAGAGAACAAGAGTTTTGACACTGACAGAGGCTTCACTATGTGTGCGTAGAGGTATGCCACTAAATGTGATACTAATCTTGTACATATACATGTGTAACTTTTAAAGCCAGTGAAGTGTGATTGCAGTATTAGGACATGAGCAATCTCAGTATTAAATAGTTCATATGACTGTTGGTTTGGATGTATTTTCAACCCAGGCCATTCTATGATTTTGTGATTTTTTTTTTTCCTCTTTTTCACAAAATTGGAGTTCCAAGCATCAAAAATGTAAGTGACCTTGTAATAGCATATTTTTTTTTTACAAGTTGAAGGATGAAGGTTAAGAAGAATGAAAAAAATAGAATTGGTCTTTGTGTTGCTTTTCATGGATTTATTACAAAATAAAAGCTTCCGTTCAAAATCACACATGAATATCCGTTCTTTCCATTTAGAAACAGCATTATCTAGTTCTTTGGTGTATTAGAAGACTGGAAGTTTTGTAGACTTCCCTCAATTTTCACTTGAAGTGTATGCTTTTATAACCTGTAACTTTTCTTTATGGTCAGCTTATCGTGGCTTTGAATCAAGTGTGTATTCATTTAAAAAAAAAAAAAAAAAAAATCCTCTTCAGCAACTGAATGGTAATTCATTATAGCTTCATAGTTGATTCCAAAGGTCATTGAGCAAAACAGGGCAGGAAAAAGCTGTTACATTTAAGGTATATAAGAAAAGAGCATACAGGAAAATCTCTTCAGAGCCTCTTTATAGATCAGAAGGATATAAAAATAGATTCAATTCTTTGGTTGCAATGTGGTGTTACAAATGTGTGGTTAATTTTGATAAGCTTCTAGCTGCTGTGATTAAGACTTACCTCTCTATATTAACTTATAGCTTGAAAGAGTTTTTATTAAAATATTTCAAATAGAAATGAGTATCAATGTTTTTACCTGTGGGCGCTATCATAACATGTTTATTGACTTTCATAATTGCAACTTATTTAAATTACTTGTAGCATTATGGATAATTCAGAAGGCTAGTAACAACACTTTTGTCATGTAAAATGAGCCAAAAATCATACCTCTGACATGTCTATTCTCACGACATTTATGAAAAAAGAAAACAATAGCCTGGACCAAAGCAATAATACAGCCTGGAGCCAGACAGACTGAATCCTGTGTCTGAGGGTAAACCTAAAGGCTATTATCCACCCATTCCTTAATCTGCCTGTACCAGAGAGCATAGATAAGGCATTTTGAAGCCCTCTTCAATCTATTGAACAGTGGCAGCCATTCATCAGGATCATACCATTTACTTGTCACAATAATGGTCTTGTGATACAGTAAGGAAATTCATAGTTTGATGCTTGTGCACTTGGGTTAACTTTAATTAAGTGTGCCCAGATTGCTGGGTCAAAAGTTAGACTGACTGCCTACTTCTCTATAAATATTTTGAAAATGTAAGATACCACAAAAAGATCAGAATGGCATTATCTAAATAGCATGATTAATTTCCTGATAATGCAACAAAGGGAGAATGCTAGAATCCTTTACATGAAATGACATCTTGTAGCTGCCTGCAAGTAAGGATGTGGTTTGAGTTAAGTTCCTAATTAACACACATGAAAAAAAGTCTGTTTTCCTCCTGAAATATCTTTGCTTTCATCCAAATGTGTGTGGAGGCTGCCTTTATCTGTTACGAGAGTTTCCATTTCGTAACTTATTTCTAAGGAGAAGTCCTTGTCTGAGGCTTCCCTGCTGACAACTTTGCTTTTATTGAAGAGTTTCTCAGACTCAAGTCCTTCAAAGAAAATATTGTTTCACTGTGCAGCCAGCAACTCTTTGGAGTACTCAGCAATATATTTCAGACTGAAATGATTGCTACTACAGTTGATATATCCTGTTAGAATGAACAAAACACTTAGACACACTAAAATATTACTTAAAATCATTTGACTGGAGGAAAAAAAAATATTCAGCTTCTAGTTGGTTATATTCAAACTGACAGACGTGACTGTAAGTAGGCTGAGACGTGGGCTGCTTCTGTTTATGTCAGTGGTGGTTGAATTCATGTTTTCAAATGCAGAATTTGGTCTGTGGTCCATGCCTGTGTTTTGAGGACAAACACTGTAACCCTGTGGTAAATAACATGAAATACTTCCCAGTATTCCTGCGGTTGAATGAAGCAGGATGACCAGGTTTTACTAAAGAATGTCTGTGGATATCCTGGGTTTTATTGTGTACTACCTGGGAAGTTCCAGCTATCATTTCCTGGGCCTGAAGTTGCAAATTCAGATCTCTGATTCTTTCCTTATCGTTGTCTTTACTGTTGTTCACTTGGACTATTTCTGGGGAAAGGCTATGGGCACTTCTGCCTATCACAAGACAACTTCATAATGAATGGACATTGTGTGTGAAGATCTGTTGAAAAGTCAAATGAATTCTCTCTGCCAGAGTCTGGTTGTGTTTAAGATGTATATTCTTGGTGGCAGAAGTATTACCTCTGTTCCTTGACTCTGCCTTACTTTGTGTTTGATCACTGGTTCTAGGGGAGGGCTCGGTGTGGTATGTGGTTGTTGTTTGTTTCTTTGTTTGTTTTTTTCCTTAGCTTAGAAAGGTAAAGTTTCTTTATGCTCAGTATTAATATACTGCTTCTAGGGTGGAGGAAGCATAGTATTGGAAATCATCCTTTATAGATGTTACCTCAGTAACTTAAAAATACAAGCATTAGTTACAGTTGGGTCCAATTTCTAGTTTGGACAGCACCATGGTGTCCAAACTTAGCTTTTGTTCCTTTCCCTGAGTGCAGACTTCTTCCTGTTTTCCCCATGCTGTGTTGAGCCACTGAATTTTTTGAGTGATGAAAGTTTCGAATTTCTACAAAAAACACTAAAAGTTTGAGTACAACATCTAATATAAAAGACTTTTATCTCTCCTTCTGTTCTTGACTTTTAGAGTGGGTTTGTTTACACAGTTAAATTTCCTATGCACATAATTCCATTCGTTCTTTTCCAAACATCTTGCTCAAAGTGACACTTTCTTTTTCAGAATATAAATGAAAATTGATTTATTCTCATTTCCTTAATCGAGATATTGCTTGCACATTGCACAGGATGATGTGAATTTCAACTGAAATGAAAATAGTTTATTACTTTTTCTTTAATTTGTAGCAGTTTGTTTTGCAGATAGTGACTAGCTATGTTTGTTGTCTGAATAGAGAACAATACTACAGTACAGTAGAAAAAAAGAGAACAAATACCAATTTGTTGACTTGTTTCTAATTTAGTGGCATGGTCATCTAGTTGACTAGTAAGGAATAGTTTTGGGTAAGGATAAAGGAAATTCATAGAGTCATAGAATCATTTGAGTTGGAAGGGACCTTCAAAGGCCATCTAGTCCAACTCCCCTGCAGTGCACAGGGACACCTACAGCTGGATCAGGTTGCTCAGAGCCCTGTCCAGCCTGACCTTGAAGGTCTCCAGGCACGAGTCTTCCACCACCTTTCTGGGCAACTTGTTCCTGTGCTTCACCACCCTTAGTGTGAAAAACTTCTTCCTTATATCTAGGCCAGATCTCCCCTCTCTCAGTTTGAAACCATTTCCCCTAGTCCTATCACAACAGACCCTGCTGAAGAGTCTGTCCCCTTCTTTCTTGTAGCCCCCCTTTAAATACTGAAAGGCTGCTATCAGGTCTCCCTGGAGCCTTTTCTTCTCCAGGCTGAACAGCCCCAACTCTCTCAGCCTGTCCTCACAGGGGAGGTGTTCCATCCCTTGGATAATTTTTGTGGCCCTCCTCTGGACACGCTCCAACAGCTCCATGTCCCTCCTGTACTGAGCACTCCCCATCTGGACGCAGCACTCCAGGTGGGGTCTCACCAGCACAGAGCAGAGGGGCAGGATCCACCTCCCTTGCCCTGCTGGCCACGCTTCTTTCAATGCCATCCAGGTTGCGGTTGTCTTTCTGGGCTGTGAGGGCACAGTGCTGGCTCATGTCCAGCTTGTCATTTTTCATAGGAAGAAGGGTTCATCCAGAGGCTTTGCTTGGTCAGGCAGTCTGTAGTAGACATCCAAATACAAGTCTCCCTTTGTTGCCACGGTCTCTGACTCTCACCCATAAGCTTTTTACTTGCTCGTGGACATTTTTCAGGGACAGCTCTTTGCACTCTATTCCGTTCTTGATGTAAAAGGCAACACCTCCTCCCTCATCCATGTCTGTCCCTTCTGAACAGCTTGTAGCCATCGATTGCCACAGTCCAGTCATGGGAATCATCCCACCAGGTTTCAGTGATGGCAACTATGTCATAGTGTTCTAGCAACATGGTGGATTCCAACTTCTCTTGTTTGTTACCCAAGCTGCATACGTTGATGTAAATTGTCAAGTTAACACGCAATTGATAGCTTGTTTTTTTTTTTTCTTTTTCCGAGTCAGTGCATTATTACATTATGTAATGTCCCCTTTTCGTCAAGGTTCTTGGTAACTGTTAGGAAATCTGCAAGACCCAATTTTAGTAAAAATGCCTGGTACTCCTTTCTGAAGAACATTGGAATTATCTGACTGAACATAGAGCTCGTGTGTTTTAGTTCCTACAGTCCTACACAGCTAATGGAGTGTGTTTTGGGGATGGATGCAGGGAGTGGGGTTGCTTGTTTTGAGGGTGTGTATTTTTCCCTTGACTGTCAAACAATAAAGGGCTACTATGGAAATGTTACATTTCTTACCGTAAGCTGGAGATGATCACACAAGGTTCAATCATGATTTCACTGATGCTAATCCAAAGGCTTTGACTAGATTATAACCGAAATTTCATTCCAGAATTGTGTGTAGCCATCATCAAAAAAATACTTAGTATGTTTAATTTCATTTGATGCTAATTGAAAACAAATCAAGAGATTAATGAATTAAAACTCATTCGAAGACTGTAAATTCCACAGTGGGACTCATCCCTACAGAATCGGGGAGGGTGTATGGGGGAAAGTATGCCTTTTGCTCTGCTCTCACCTTCTTCCTTCATCTCTGAATACTGATCAGCTGCAGCAAGGTCCTTGAGTTTAATGGACCTTTCACTCCAGTCATCACAGTTTTTGTGGGACCCTTTTATGTTTGGTGGGATTTTGGTCAAGTCACAATCTTTAGCAGTCAAGCTCCCGCTGCTGACCAGGGTGTATCTGCGCAAGAGCTAACATCCTCCTGCAGGAGTCTGACTTCCTGCTCCAGGTTTTTCTCAACTGCGTTAGTATATTTAAACTCAAATGTCTGTTTTCATTCTGTCACCCGACGATAACCTTGAAACAAATGTTTTTTTTTTCTGTAACCCACTGTTTCCAGTGCCAAAGAATTAAATTTTCCTAGTTAACCTCACAGGATGTCTAGGTGGATGTTTTTGTTTTAGTTTTGTTGTTTTCTTTTCATCTGGGTTAAAAAAAAAAAAAAATTCTCTTTTGGGATAATACGTGAAAGTATTTAAACATGTTCTTGTTCTCTCCCTTGCTGGCATGTCATAATACTGCTTTTTAAGGTTCATTGATGAAGACGCCCTATTCTGGGGGCTGTTTTTTCTGGATGAGGTTCGTGTTTTGCATAGTCTGTTTAAATAGCATCCAAAACCTATTTCAGATAAATCAAGTACAGTGACTTCCTTGGGTTGGGAAGGCTACACGCAAAGTATCCTGTATATTTTGCTAAGCTCAGTGTGCCTGTACAGAGAGTTTTGAAAGGTAATTGCTCTTTAGCTTACCTCTGAAACCTTGACTGCAACTACTGGTGTTTGGTCGACACATAAAGGGACCTTGCCTGGCAATAACTGGGGAAAGATATGCATAACGAAGATTTTGTTATACATTAGATATGTTGTGTTTGGAAGACAACTTTGAAGGAGTCCAAATGGATAATGTTCAGTATTTGCTGACTTCCTTACTTTCATTAAGGCAGCTGCTTTCACTGATGTCATTCTCAAAAATTATAGGGGAAGGAGAAAAGCCAAGAAGACTGTCATCCTGCAGCAGTAGGTGTTATGAAGAACACACTGGAGAAGTTTCTGAATGCCCAGCATCTATACAAGCAGTGTGTTTTTTTTGCATAGCCAGTTTCCTGTTAATTTCCTTACAGAGTGGTAGCAAAAGAGTAATGGAACTGATTAGAGATTATGTTACTTAGTGTCTTGGGCAGGAATATAATTTATCTTTAAATACAACAAATCCTGGAAAGCTGTTTATAAATTATGCTTTTGCATTAATTAAACATATTGTCCTTCTCCATTACAGAAAATATGAGCGTCTGTTAGGTATTATTCTCCCAGTTCTTATATGAGGTTAAAAATGGTATTTATACCCTAAAGTGAAATATATTAATATCAAAATCTAGATGAATGATGAGATGCCTGTATTAAACAAGCAGGTGTGTTATGTCTATACTGGGATATCTGAGCTGTCATATGCTGTTGATTAATATACGAAAGGTTGTCTGATGGGCAAGTACACAGAGTAGAAACAGTAAAACATAATTGAGAGAAGTGGGTAGGTTTTCGGGGTGTATATCGCAGTTCACTAGACTATTACTATGAGCAGCTGTTAGAGATATTTCAGCATTGCCTTCTGTAGGCTTTCAGAATGGCTCATTAGCCAAATATGTTATCAGATGTATAATGCCTTCTGAAGTTTGAAAACAATATATTGACATATTTTAGGCAATAATGAATAACAGTCTACGTAAGCTGGGCCATTTGGCTTTCTTTTCCCAAAATAAAATTTTGTGACTATAGTTTTTTTAAAAAGAGAATATTTATCTTCACAACAGTTCCATATAGCAAGAGTAGTCTCCTGCTTCCATTGAAACTCAAGCTAAACTCTGCTTACCTTCAACTGGAAAAGGGAAAAGATACCAGCTTTTCTGGGGGAGGGGAGCAGGCAGGGAAACCTATTGAAAATCTTCATTGGTTTAGGGCTCTATTTTGCAGTTCATAGAATCTACTGAAATTAGAGATGGTTATTTTAACCCTATGACAGATGGAGCCAGGATGTCTGTACCATCAAAGAGAGCAAAAATGAAATGTGAGTGAGCACAGAAGTCAGTAAATATGAGAGTAATTGG
>VXAV01004452.1:465443-489708 GCA_013399715.1 Alectura lathami
ATTGGTCTTCAAGTTTTTTTTGTTGTTGTGTTATAGTTTCCATCCTTAAGGCGTTAGAGTACTTGTGATTAAAACATCCAGTCCTTCCCTATTCTTGTTAATACTTGAGAAGTCTGTTTGCCTTGCTTTAATGAGGACATCAACTATATAGTTAGAGGTTTATTTTTTTGGTTATCAGTGTCAGCAAATGCTAAGCATGTGTCATGGGTTAATTAAAGCTTGTCCCATGACAGGGACTAGCCCCTTCCCCCCCACCCCTTTCACAGAGGCCAGGTAGAGGAGTGAGAATGGAGGAGGTGTGATTGAGGTAGAAGATAATTAGTTTACTGAAAACAGCAAAGGCATGCAAGATAATACAATATGACAGGAATTGAGAGCAATAAATCTGACAAATTGGAAAGTGTCTCCTAACCATGTGTGTCTGCTATGGTGATCAGCGGCAAAAGGCGGGGAGCAGCTCCCAGAACCTGGAAACCACGTGGGAAGGGACAGGAGCATTCTGGAAGCTGTGGTTTCCCCTTAGCAGCCCTCCCACCTGTGTCAGCTTATTACGTGATGTCATGATGTGGAATACCTGTGAAAAATCATGACAACATGCAATAACTAAGTAAGTACAACACTTGTGTGCAACAAAATCTTTCAATGGCCTTAATTTCTTTAGATAAACTGGGGACATTCGTGGCTGCCTTGTTTGAGCTGTAGCTTGTAGATGTGCTGTCTATAAAACATGTAAGTGATGTCATAGGCTCTCACTGAAGGTGGCTGCTGCCATGTAAAGGGTACAGGTCTTTCACCCGTGTTGGATGCCTTCATGAATGTGGAACTGAAGTAGTTCTACAGTTCATCGGTGAGAATTAATAATCCTTTGGGACTTCCTAGTTATTTTAGAGGCAGGTGTTCAGGTAAACCATCCCACACACTGGCCTTGGCTCCTACTCTGTCAGTGTGGGTCTTAATGAGGATCTTCATTGTTATTTTTCTCAGAATTAACAAGTTACAAAATCAACTGGAACTTGTTCAGAGATCTAGATGATCTCTGAGGTCCCTTCCAACCCAAGCCATTCTATGATTCTATGGTGCTAATGATTTATACATTGTTTCATTTAACCCTGTATGTTTCTTTTCAAGGAGAAAATTTGTCTGAGGCTTAATTCATCATTTGCATAGGTAAAATGGAAATATAATTTGTCATCCCAAACGTGAACCAGATTCCACCATAATCCATAATGGCTTTGGAAGTTCTCTTCTTGGTTTGAAAGAAGCTTAAAATATCATCAGGAGTAGAATGGTCTGCATGTTAGAAATAACAAGAAAAGGTGCTGTAACCAAAAAAGCATAGAGGAAAAAACTCTGTTTTCTTTTTTTTGTCAGTACTTCTTGTGTCATCTGTTTCATGATTTCCCCTGGAGTCAGTTTCCTTGACTGCTTGCAGAATAAACATTTCTGCTTCCTATTGATCTGTGAAAGACCTATGTAATCACATCCCTTTTTTTAATAACAAGGCTACAGGACATAAGCATCATCCGACACCAAAGCCTCTGAAGAATCCTTATTGATTACTAATCCTTTAAAACAAAGATAATGTGTCTGAAGCTTGTGTCACAAATAAATCAGAACTATATATTTTCCTTGACTGTCTTGAAACTTGTGTTTTCCCTTAGGCCTCTGTGACAATAGCCACCATTTCCACAATCTTTGTAGCAGATCCTCAAATCTTCCCCTCTTTTTAATTTTGCTGTATTTTTATACTTTTCACAATAACCTGCTTTGTATTACTCAGCTGGTTTGTTTAGTTATACTTCAGTCATTTAGAAGCCATTCCATTAGTTTTAGTCTAAGTTATAACTTCAAGAGAAGGATGAAGGAAGAAATAGCCTTCCTGAAATGCACTTTTTGGGCAGTACTTCAAAAAGCATATTTTTGAGCACTTGAATATGGATTTATATCTTTAGTAGTCTTTGTTTCTGCCTTAATCAGGCAGTGAGATTCTGGGTGGCCTGGGTGTAAAAATTGCTTCCATTTCTGAGTACAAGTGCCAGAAGTCATTATATTGAAGAGTACAGGCTGGACCTAGTTTCATGGGTGAAAATGTCATAGCCAGTTTGGTGGGTTTCTCTTCCATTTTAGTTTGTTTTAAATATAATAGCTCAAATCTCAGTTCTACCACAGCAGGACAAGAATTGCTACTTGAAACTGCATAGCTTCTCTGGGGATGTTTAACCTTTGTAAGCTTTAGAGAACAAGTCCCAGAGTGAGTCGTTATGGCTTTAGCTAGGGAACTGTTTCATGGTTCACTGGTTGGATATTATCAGGATTATTTGTGTTGTTTGTTTGTACATATGAGTACATTTTCAGACTTAATTAGCTTGCATCGCATTACACGAACAAAAGAACAAAATGTAATTTTCTTCGATATCATCAAAAGCAAATAACTCTTGCAGTTAATGAGACATGATTACTCTGATGTCTTTAATCTATAGTTTTTGCTACAACTTGTTTTAGCTTCCTGATGTAAATCTAAGCCAGTCTCTCGTTCTTTCACTGTTGGATGATGACATTTGTCTGTATTTCACTCATGCTTAATGAATTTAGCAATCCAGAAATGTCTGTCTCTTTTTTCTTGGAACACCTTCATTCTCCTGCTCACAGGCAGAACTGTGGTTGTATAGTAATGTGTGTTCAGAGGTTCAAGTCTCCATTTTCTTTGCATTTACAGATCTTAGTCTTCATACTTCTGCAAATAAAAAACATTTTATCAATAATGTTGAGCCTGGTGAGCTTTGGGATATAGCTACATAATTACAAGATGGTAGATACTGTGGTTAAACTTGTGTTTTCTTGGTCTTTTAACATGTTAAATATTCTATTGATTGGAAATTTGTTCACTGCTTACTACTTTTAAGAAAATATACAAACTGGGTATTTAGCATTTTGAAAAATGAAGGTAATTAAGCTAACGCTGGAACAGTGTCAAAATACATTTAAAAAACGATATTGCCTTTTTCTTGAAGGTGTACGTATTTTAGAGCTGAGAGGTCTTGGAGTGTTTGTGCATATATCTTTGTTAAAGTGAAGGACATTTTAGGCATTGGCAGAGAAGTCCCAGCAGTGTGTGCCAAGAGTGGTCAGTGTGGGTGCCTCTTTGGAGGCCCTTTGGGGCCACTGCTGCAGGTGTGAGCTGTACCTCTAGCGGTGCCCTGGCACAGATGGGGACCTACTGAGCTCCAGGCTGGGGCAGTCTTCATTTGCCTGGACTGCTGAGAGCTCCCTGCTGACTCTTGTCTGTTCAGTCTGCTGTCCCATCCACATACGCTACTAGGACTGTGGATAGTATGGAGTGAGGAAACAGTATAGTAAGAGGATGCTGGTTGGTTGGTGTAACACAAGCCTCTTAGTACTACACAGTTGGATGTGGGATGCCTCCAAGGTGGCCAGTTCCTCCTTGCTTTGAAGCATAAAACTGGACTGGGGTATAGAGAAATGTATTTCTTCATTAAAATGTTTAAATGTTGTGGGTTTTTTTTTTTTTTGAGCTACCCTATGACATTTTAGTTTGCATATTTAGGCTGGAAATAGTGAAATCTTCATTTTGATCACTTTAGAAACTTTAACAATTTGAAGAGATTCTATTCTATGTTATGCAAATCCATAGGTCCTTTGTGTTTCCCTAGGATATCATGCTAATATATTTTTTGAAAACATACTTGTTTCCCACCTGAGAGAGTTAAGCACTTCCTTTTCAGGGGAGAAAAAAGAAAAGAGGAGAAAGGGAGGCAGACGGTGCTGGCTGTCATCTTGCTGATGAGGAGGAGCAGCAGTGAAGTCGGCAGCTTTAGCTTCCAGTTCTGAGTAGGTGACTGCATGAAGAAGTTGAATTTGAGTTCCTATATGTAAGAAAGAAATCTGCTGCTGGCTCAGCTTCTGCTTTTGTAAGCAGCTTTCTGGCTATTTATAGGCTTCCAATTTGGTTTGCAGTCTGAGACAATTTTACAACTGGAACGTGCAGCAAGCGTTGCCACTATACAGTGCAATGAATAGGCTGACATTTGAAAGGTTTTAGAAGTTGACTTCCATTCACATCTATAAAGATAATAACTAGAAGCAAAACAACATTAATGTTCCCATTTCTAGTGCAACCTTGCTTACTTCTTAAACAGAGCTTTTAACAGCAGACACTTTATTCTGCAGTTGTCCAGGTAATCCGTTAGAGGGCAATATAATATTGCTCAGTTCTTTGGAAAGAAGTCATCAATGAGGGAGCAGGAGACAGAGCAATGTGTAGACAACAGGAACAACGATTTTGATAAGGCGGCCCAACTTAGTCTTTTATTTCTAACTAAGATATTTGAATCGCAGAGCATATGCGAGATCAACAGAGAAATAAAGTAAATGTAATGGGTTTTGCTTCCTTAGAAGTTGGACGTCTAGAGAAGTGACAACAGGATTTGGGAAAGCAAATCCCATTCTTCTCTTCTGGTTTTACTTACCTGGTTATGGCCAGGTTGCTCATGCAAAAGTTTTGTAGCCTTTTTGAAAAGCTAAGCTTGTAAATTCTCTTTAGGTTAAGGCAAAAATTCCACTGAAATCAGATCCCTTAATAAATGTTTTCAATAGTTTAGACACTTGGTATCTTAATTCTCTTAGGCTTTAGAAAGGTAGTAAATCATGAAACATCATTCTGATGTTTTCAGTTTTAACATTTGAACAAAATATTATACTATAAGCATGCTGTTATAAATGTAGTGTCACTGCCTATACTGTGGCATGAAATGTTTGCTAAACTTTCTGTGTTTTGATCTTTCTGCAGTCTCCTGATAACTGCTAGAAGTGTGAGAAGGTGTGCCAGCAAAAACACTGCTTCATGTGTTCTTCATTTCTTAAGCATGTGTTTTAGCAGACAGTGCTGAAAATAACAGGCTGAGTTGGATCCACTTCTGGCCTGACATGATGTTGATGACTCTCACACAGAAATAAGCAAACAAACTTTATATTTCACATTTTATTAGGGACCTTTATTTTTGTTGCTTGACAGATAGGAAAGCAATTAACTTTGATTGAAGTTGGTACGTTGGAAAAGTTTCTATAAAGGGTTCAGAAGTGCAGATGTGATTATCAGTCCTCCAGACGTCAAAGATAGTTCTGGAGAAGTTTTAAGTTGATAAATTTCCTAAGCGTGAAAGTGAGTATTTGAAGTGATTTGCAAAGCACGCTGATGAAGGAGCAGCCCATAGAGAAAGTATGGCACTCAGCTGGGTACCAGTCACTGATAATCATATCACTTAATAGTTCATTTTATAAGTTAATAAGGTCACCCAATTTATGCGCTATTACTTAAATGTGTCATTTTCAGTTTGAAATTTGAGTAGAAAAAAAAAATCTAACCTAAACATGCCTACAAACTTATGTTTGGTAATAAAAATCCAAGATTTACACTAATACGAAACAAACTGGCAGTCCTGATTAATAGTGCTGTAAGATGAAACTCACTGTATTATGGTCATTTCTGCAACAAGCAGTGCTTACTCCCTGTGGACTGAGGCTGCAGAGCTGCTTTATTTTGCACCGAAGAACTGAAGTGGAGGAGCTAGGGCATCTGTCCAAAACCCACGCTGAAATGATCCAGTCTCTCATTAATTGTATGTAGATGAAGAACTCTGGCCTTGCTTTTTTTTTTTTGCCTTTTTTTTAATAATTATTTTTCTTTTTTTTTTTTTTTTTTTTTTGGAGCTAACAAAGCCAGCATATATAAATAGTCCTGAAGCTATTCACTTTTGCATTAGTGGTAATTTTATCAGTGGCCTCTGGTTAGTGCTGGTTCCATTATGAAAATGTTTACATATGTTTCCTGGAGTGTCTGTACACTCTGAAAAGGAACACATAGCCCTAGTGTAGTGCTTTGGAAACATGCCTGAAGGTCATACCTAAAGGTACAAGACATTCTTTGCCAACTACTTGAGAACATCATGCTAGTGCTCTTCAGTTTTGCACATGCTCAATAAATGCTGGCAAGATGGTTTTTCTTGACAAACTAGGGCTCTACAGAAGTTAATTGATAGAAAAGCTGCTGAAGATACAGCCCATGCATTGGTTTTCTGTTTTGTTGAGAGAGAAGACTTGTCAGCACTTCGGTATGGGAGTGCACTTTTCCCTTTTTTCCTCCCTTCTCCCCTTTGTCCTGCTGCAGCAGTGTTTTCTCTGAAGTGCTTTGTCAGCTTCCTAGTGAACAGCAGAGCCTAACAAGGTGCTGTACGCTGCAGGCGGGCATGCTGTGTCCCAGTGTCCACGTGACACCTTTTGCTTCCCAGAGGTTAGGGTGAGGTACTCATCCATCTGGAGCTCAGTGCACGAGCAGGAGAGTTGAGCTGTGATTCCCAGGGCAAGGGGGTTCCCTTGTGGAGGACACATTTTGTTCAGCAGCTGCTTAAATGCTTGGAGCACAGGGGTGGGAAGGAGGGGGGAAAAAAAAAAAGGCATTTATTTCCTGACCAGGTTGTTGGTTGTTTTTTTTTTGTTTGTTTGTTTTTTACATTTTCAGGTTTCATAATTTAGGAACAACAACATGTTTGCATGAAGTTGATATTCTGCCACACAAATGTTCTTTTGTATTTTCTCATTTTCTTTCGTGCTTGCTGATCTCCTTCCCAGAGCTGATAACACGGCTGAGCTTCCACCCCAGCACTTACAATCTGCCATCAGATTACAATCTGCAGTAATTCATTTAATTCACAGAAAAATATCTACAAAGCACTAAACTACATTCTCCCTACTGTGAGAAAGATCTCCAAAGGGAGGCTGGAGAGGAGCACTTCAAAAATCGGGAAAGCTTTGAAATTGCTCTATAATTTTCTAATGATGAGCTAAAACTTTTCACCTTGCTGCAGTCAAATATTTCACACTGCTGAAAAGAAGACAGGGTAACTGTTGCAGTCTAGTCATGCTTCAGAAAAAGCACTTACCTGATTCTTTTGTCCCATGAGAAAAAAATGGTTAGAGCAGTGCAACTCCATTGAGATTGTGTTGGGGGGGAGAGGGTGGAAGATCTCATAGTGATACCCAGAGACTTTTTAGAGTAAGAGACAATTTTATTTATTCATTTTATTTATTGTGATACATGAAATCTCAGATTAAAAAGATAACGTTAATAAGCCACTCTGCTTTTACAGTGGAAGATGCTGTTGGTCAGCTGTCAGGGCTTTATAGTATGACTAATGAGCTGTGTTCAAGTACTCAAAAGTAAAAAATCTACTTTGTAAGACATGTCAGTCACTTTTCTATCCCCTTTTTCGATGGGCTGTCTTGTGAGCAGTGTTTAAAAGCTACTGGTAATATTGAACTGGAAGGACCACCAGGCTGATGTCACCACTCAAGCCAAACCTGCTTGAGGCTCCAGCACTCTTCTGTGATACAAATTGGAGAAGCACAGGTGGTGTGACTCAAGACTAGAGTCAGCTCAACTGTTTCGCAGTCATTCAGCAGTTAATGACTACTCTGTGAGAGTGATGATATCATGAGCTATCAAGAAGGAGCCATATATTCATTGCGTATCATGTTACCTGTGCCATATGTTCTGGTCTGAGATAGTTCAGAGTGGGTGGCCTCCTTGGCATGCTCCTGGGGCCACCCCAGTGCATGGCTTCCTGAAAAAGTGACTTTCCCAGGTGAGGAGGGGTGGGTGGGGTGGAGAGGCGAAATCTGTGGGTGAATGACTGGCTGGGGCTCTGAGTTGATTGTACTGGTATAGATGTTAATAATGTTTAATCATTGTAGATAGCTGTGGTGGTAATTGTTGTTTAAAAATCTTGAGGGGGGTGTGGGGGGGATTTTGGATGAAAAGTACATCATACAGGAAACAGTTCTCCCAGGGAACACCCCCAGCTTATTATTTAAAGTAAGAAAAATATACATATGGCAGACTTTTTTTTTCTTCAATTATTCCCTTCTTCCCCACCCTTTTTCCTCGAAACAACTAAGGGTGGGGGAAAAGTAAAAGAATTTTATGGGATGTGCTCATGCTTACTAAGTTTAGCAAGCCTGACTCCACTCTCTCCTTGGAATTAAGGAGTGGAAAAATGCAAATTTGGTAATTGAGTAGCTTCTATAAAGAGTTTCTTGCTTACATCAACACTTTTCTTGGAGGTCTGCACTGATTTTAAATTAAAATTTCAATTAAAATTGAAAAAACATAGGGGAAAGGACAGTTTTTCAGATTTCAGTAAGAAAAACTAAGTGTGCAACAAATGGTGACAATCCAGCTAAAAGGTTAGTTGTAACCTGTGACAATCCACTGTGAGATTTTTTTTTGATATTGTAGGAGGCAGAAGAAACTATGGTTCTCTCACTACAGAGACACTAATGTCATATATACTCTTTTTAATTATTGCTTCTTTTTGATTATTGAAGGTCATTAAAGTGACTTAAGATTGTTTTCAGGCTACTAACTGGTTAATGACTAGATTCCTCTGGTTAATGTAAGTTTTCACATCAACACCTCTCTCAAATTATAAAGGTGGATACTTAATCCAAATCTCAGGATAGCTGCAGCCCATACATTAACATTTGAAGCTGAGTTGCCGCATACTCATTACCTACAACAGTGAAAGGAAGGCTAGTGATACCAAGTTCTGTTGCTGCACATGCTGCCTTTAGTCAGACAGGACAATTGCAAGATCAAGAGCTCCATCTCTTAGAAATAATCTGAAAATTGTACAGTTGAAGCCCCACAGAAGCTGATAATGTTAATGTTGTCCAGAGTAATCATGTGTCCTCTTGTTCAGGTAAGTATGATTAGTATTTCCCATGTGATACATAGACGAGCAGAACAAGTGCTTTTTTCCCTTTTGAGAATGTCTTCATGGAGGGGAGTTCTAATGTGTTTCTTCTCCTTGAAGGACAGCAGAGACTCTGGATTGATGGCATTTGTAGCTTGGAGACATTTGAATCCAGTTTGCTGGCCTGACCATGCTCTCTTTTGCTGCATGTCCTGTTATCTGTATACCGTCTTGGAAGTCTGGGCTGTGTTGTACACACCTCCTCCTTCCACAAACCCTCAGAGCTGTGTAATGCGCATCCTAAAACCTTTGGTTCAAAAATGATCTGTACCTTTGCCAACTGAAGGCAAAAAGGGAATTACTTGGATGTCTGTCGTCTTGGCTTATGCATATCTCTTTTACAGTCATCAGACTGGCTTTATAACGTACTGTAGGTGAACAGTAAGCAGGGCAGAGAAATAAATACATAAATACCTCAGAATTGAATATCAAGGTTCTTTCCAGGATTTTTTTTTGTTTGTTTTCCCCTCAAATGGCTTAATGCTTCCATTTGTTTTACTGTTTTGAGCTTCTTCTATTCATTTTTTTTAGATGTTCCTGCTTTTTAATAGTTAATAATGTACAAAGGAAGTAAGAATGCTACATTTTGCATAGCAGGAGTGTTTCAACTCTGCCTGTTAAGATGTAATGATATAAAAAGACAGCTAAGCCTGACTCTTTACTGTTTCTCAAGTCAATATCATTTAGTCATTAGCTTATACTATAAATAATTCATTCATTTTAACATTCAGCTGTATACAGCAATATGTTAATTTCTGTATAATTTGCATACACATATCCAAAGAATGGAAAGACGCAGATTGAAAGGAAGGGTTCCAAACATATATTACAGTCTGTGTTGACACAGGTTATTAGCTGCGTTATTAGAGGGCAACGCAGCAATACTGAGGGAGGCTACCTCACACTCACTTTGCTGTTTCCTGTGGAATTCTAGGTTACCCTGTCTGCTGGGTGCCACAGAGAAGCGTACAATATTTAGACAGATCAAGGCAATGGAGCGTAGAGTATGTGAAAAAGATGGTAATATATAACCGGTCTTTACTGTGTGATAGGAAAATTGCCAAGCTACTAGGCAGCGCATGCTGTGGCTTGTGTTTTACTTTTTTATCAGTTGAATAAATTCATGAGTGTTCAGCATTTTTTTTCAAATGTAATTCTATTGTCCTGTTTGATCACGTATTTAAAATCTTATAGAAGCAAGGAAAATGTTTGTGATGTCTAAATCTGTAGAAGCTGATAATTATCATTAATGAAAAGCCTTAAAGATCTTTTTTTTTCTGAAATATGTTGAATGTCATTCTCCCCTGCTTCCATGGTGACAACTAATAACTATGCTGAGTCTTCTAAGCCTTTACTTCAGCCACTGGTTACAATTCAATAATTCAATTTAAGAAATGGGAACTTTGGCAGTCCTTCAGTAGCATTTACTTAATTGACTTTTAGGTATGTCTGCTACTAAAACAGCAGCAGCATTGTAAATGATTTTACAGTGTTTTTGATATAACTAATTTCTCCTCTCTCAAAACTCAAAGGCTTTTCAACTTTTTTTTTTTTCTTTTGTATTTACACAGTGCCAATTAGAGCCCTACTCCTTTGGCCCTATGCTTCCTCTTTCTTATTCCAAACTAACATCTGTTTTTTTCACATTCCCATATAGTTTGACTCAGATTGCCAATCAGCTATGATTGATCACATTTACAGACTACAGCCTGGAACCTTAATCTGTGCTCACATGCATTTGCTGTTGTGATTAATGAACATAAATCAGAGGTGACAACTCCCAGTTGCAGCTGGAATGCAGATTGTCACTGAAAATGTAGAATGTAGGGAAGGCTGGGCTCCACTATCTCCTCTATAGTTGCATTGGAAACTAAGTTTCTGCTCTCTGGTGAAAATTTGGGTTATAATTTTGAAAATATCTGAAATACTGGAATAAAGTGCACACACGTTCCACTCATTTTTGCAGTATATGTGAAGCACTGATTTTCATCATGTCGTATCAGTAAAAATATAAAAATGTTTGAAAGGTTGATTTAGAAACTTGATCAGCTGTTTTTCAGTCTCTGGGGGCTGTGGGGAAGGTTGAGGGTGAAATGACTCCCTGACATTGTTCAAATGTTAGTATAAAATGGTGGGACAAAGCTATGGGATATAATGGGAATTAATCTGTTTTCTTTCTAAGGGCTCCACTGGGTTTACTTTTCCTCTCGTGACTAATATTAACATGCATTGATGGAATACCTAAGGCAACATTGTTCCAGGATTTTGTAGGCTGAAGGCTGTCTTAGACTAAAGACTACATGCTTTGCTATTTTTACAGCTGAGCTTTGTCTGCAAGGTTCTTCTAGCTAAGAATTTAAGCTCATTATTTCACATCAAGATTGTTTGCTTCCTGACGCTATAACTTGGCTTACAATGAATGCTATTGGTAGTCTGGTCTTTCCTAGTGAATATAATCAGGCTGAAGATGCATGAAACACAACTGATAAATGCTATGTATTGATTTTTAAGCCTGACCTGACTGGCGTGCTAGAAGAATAACCAACTTGCCAATAAAAGGCTATCTGTCTAGCAAAATAAGTGCTAAATCTCTGCAACTATTTTAAATTGCTTTAAGGGGTCACTGCTCTAAGTGCCGCTTAACACAGGTCACTTAATAAAATTTATGTGGCCCTGTACTGCTCATATGCACATCTGTAAACATAGAAGGGAACTGTTAGAATACACTGAATGAAAGGAAGTGCAGAAGGAAGCACATCTGTCATAAAACAGGAAATTATCATTGAGTTCTGGTGCCATCCTTCTGGAACTACACAGTTTAGCACTTGCAATATCTAAAATTAATTTGCTACAGAAAAGGTGTCTACTTCACATTATTTTCTGATGAAGTCTTTCAATAAATTACCTTGCTTTTAATGTACTGAAATAATATTCAGGAAAAGGAAATTCATCTTATAAATTCTCCTTTTACATGTTTTAAAACAAATAGTTATCAGTAATTTCATCTAAACATGAAGTGTGTTGAAAGAGCAGGGAAATTCAGAGAGATGAGGCTCTGCAGCTCCTACCTATAATGTGGCCTCTCATAAACTGATTCATTTATTTTATTTTATTTTTTAGTTATCTCTGCAATGATGATTTGTGGTTTCTTCACTCAAAATCCCTGCTGCTGGGAGAGCTAGTTAATTTTGGGTGTTCTAAAACAGCCGGGGGCAGAGGTGGCTGCCCACAGGGCAGGCAGGGACTGATGTCCCCAGGGGGCTGAAATGGGGTCCTGGGGCATGGGCAGAGCTGCGGAAGGAAAGGGGGCCATGGCTGGTAGTTGAGCAGGCCACACCTGGGAGCTGTTCCTCCCACAGCATCCATGTGGATGGATGTCCCGTGCTGGAGGTCCACTGTATATTAAAAAGTCACTGTGGGAAACGTGTTGTGCACAGTGGTTCTTGTTTTTATTACTTCTGACTTGTTATAAGGGGTCTTGCTTGCAGTTCAAAGGGCAGGAAATTCAACAATTTGACTTCAATCACTTAGTGGAAGTGCAGTGCTCTTTTTAGTTTCAAGAATGAACGTGATCTGTTTATCTTGAGTGGCAGGAAGAAGTCTAGGCCACCCAAGTGGGTGAAGTTACGCTTATTGCTCTGGTTAGTGGTCTGTTTTTACACTGAATACATTTTCAGATTGCATTTCTTTGTCACACTGAGTTTATCAGTGAAGTTGTGCTTTCCTCCTATGATGTATATCTGTGCAGGTGCTGTTTTTTTATTTTATTTTATTTTTTTTAAGACATTGCCTGCATGCTGGCAGGGCTTTGAAGTGCAGTTGCTGACACCAATGCATGAGCTTTGGCTTGTGCAACTTCAGCATTTTCCTTGTGAAACATCTACACAAATATATCTAAGCTGCTGTCTTGCGCTTAGTGTGTTGTATAGTATTTAAGCTTTGTGTTTAAGCAGCCTATTTCCTTTCTGCCAACAAGTGAGAGGGAAGCACTCCATGGCTAGATGTGTTGCTTCTCAGACTAAATATAAAACTCATCTGGGGACTCTGGTGCACTTGGATCAGCAGCTTTCCCTGGACCAGAGGCATCATCCCCCATGTCCTGGACAGGTTCCAGCTCAAGCAAATATACTTGGCTCAGCCGCTCACTTCCAGGCTCCAGTATTTGAATCTCCCTTGCTTTTCAAACTCTGTTAATCTTTTTTTTTTTTTTTTTTTTTTTTTTTTTTCCTTTAGTTGGCAGCCTTTCTGTGTGGATATGAAATTACTATGAATAAATCTGTTTACAGCAGACTTGTTAAGTGGCTGTACTTGTAGAAGTACATAAGTGTGTGTGTAAATAGTAAATACTACTCCTAAGGCCCATAATATTTAATGGTGAATATTTGTGAATAGACTCCAGTGTTTTAAATAACAGGACTATTTTGACATCATGCCTTCACTGACATAAGCAGAAGGATTTGTGTGCATTTTGGAGGCTTGTATTAATTTATAAAATAACTAATTATGCTGAGTTAGTCAACTTGAGGACGTTGGTGTCATCCCATTCTTTAAATTGCATGCTGTATTCTCCACCAATTATTGTTGCTGCTGCAGTGGGGGAAAGTTTTTTTTTTTTTTTCTTGCACTATTTTTGGTAATGAAGAAAAGTGCTAACTCAACAGTTTTAAACAGATGAGCATGCACAGCTCATGCTTTCTCCCTATATTGTGGTTTTATAAAACAACTTGCACAAAACTGCTTACCTTTCCTTTTTAGTCACGTCTGTCTCACCCAGCCAACTTTTGATTGCAAAAATACTCGCGGATGAGTGTTTCACACACTGGTGTACTCCTTCCTCGGAGTGATCTCCCCCTCAGCACCTCTAATTGCAGAATGGGAGGTTTGCCTGCATAGGGGAGGACACATAATCCCATCCTTGCTGTGACCTCTGTGGGTGTCCCACAGAGTGTGCAGGTAGCTCACCTGGGGAAAATACACATTATATTTATGCTGGCAGCTTTTTCCAGTTCTCTTAGGGTGACATGTATGTTCTCTCTCCAGCTAAAAGCTACAACTGGCTTAGGTGCAGCCTGAAAACATCTGCTCAGGGCTGAGCTGACTTGGGGATGCGTGGTGCTAAATGCCTCTACCAGCTGGAACCTTGCACCTCTGCCTGTGTGTTGCTGGAGTCTGCTGGTGGCCTTCTGCTGCCTTTGCCAGCTTTGGAGGGTCATGACCTAGAAACTCAACTGTCTTGAGACTACTACAGCAGTGCTAAAGGCCTTGCAACTTGACTGATACGCATTTAGATAGCTGTATCAGAGAGGGTGCACAACTGGTCTTGTTTACAAGTTTGTTTTTTTTTTTTCCCTTCTCCTCCATTCTCTTCTGTAACCATTTCTCAAACTTGGTTTCTCAAAATTTCTAAATTATGAAAACTAAAGCAACTGTTGAAAGCCATGAAATGTGATAGTGTATCACTAAATCCTTCTAGATTACTGAATACTGAAATGTTTCTTTATTTCAATAACAAACAAATCCAGTTATTCAAGAATTCATGAGACTGATAGATTTATAGTATTATCATTAGAATAAATTATCATGGTATTATCTAAAATAATGCGTACATGAGAGGAGAGACTGTAAAAAAAAAAAAAAAAAAAAAAAAAATGCGTAAAAGAAGGAAAAAAATAAAAAAAAAAAAAAAAAAAAAAAAAAAAACTTCAATGTATGTAATGTATGTAGAATGCTATGTATTTCACAACTGACCTGTACTGTAAGCTGAAAGGTTTTCACATTTTTTCATAACATGTATGCAGTGACTGTGAATTTAAATGCATACAATTATGTCAGTGGTGATAATCAGGTCAAAAAGCAGCCATTTGGGGTAAATCGCCTTTGGCCACCCCTGGGGCCGTCGAGGCTCTGCCCCACGGGTCTACAGGCTCTCCTGTCCTGGTAGCAGCCCCAGCCCTGGGACTCATCCCGCGGACGAGCCCTTCCTGCTGTGTTTCCAGCAGCCTGCATTTCCCAGCAGATGGCAGGAGACCCTCGTCTATCCAGCCTAGCTGCCTGCTAGCCGCAGCCCTGGCTTCTGTGGGCAATTTTATCTAACATCTGGTTAATGCAGTGTGCTTTCAGGGTGTGTGTATGTCTTTAGGATTCCTCCTGCTCATTGCAAGTGTGAAACTTCTATGCAGACTGACCTTACTGTGTAGTACTCTAGGTCAGAAACCTTTGCGTGACGGCTGGGTGAGGCGTTTGGGAAAGGATGGTACTAATGTCCTTTCAGTAGAGGGAGCTCCATGTGGGTGGGTGGCAGTAGGCTTGCTGTGCCTGTCTACTCTGTGCCAAGTGGCACAGGATGGTTCGGGATAAGAGGTCCTGCTGCAAGGGACACTGCTGAGACTTTCACTGAGGCAGAGGCTGTCTTGTGGCTTGGGTTTTGGAACCAGGGGTCACCTGGCAGGCCTGCATCCAGGCTTGTTGAAGGAAATCAATTTCCACCTTAATGATTTAAGCAACTCATTGAGTGCCACGTCCAAATTCCTCTTTGTATAGACAGAGAACACGTTTTTA
This sequence comes from Alectura lathami, assembly GCA_013399715.1. NCBI lineage: Eukaryota > Metazoa > Chordata > Aves > Galliformes > Megapodiidae > Alectura > Alectura lathami. The sequence continues at coordinate 480,830 of VXAV01004452.1, forward strand.
GAAAGACCATTGACTAAAAGTCAGATACTAGTTATATATTTCAGTCTACTGCTAGGATTTTAAGGGAAATAACCTTTCATCTGCTCCAGAGGCAATTATGTTAATGGTCTCACAGATCTAAAAGCTCTGTCCCTGTGTCAGGCACAGGCCTGACACAGAATGTGTGTGCAGATAAAAGGGCTCACCTTATGTACGCGATGTGGGTACTGCAGATGAAAGCAGAGCACTTTTGTTGGCCTTGTGTTGTGATCTTTCGGTAAATATTAACAATGCGTGTACTTTAATGAATAAAAATGAAGCACAGGAAAATGAGTTGCACTTGTGTGGATAGCAGTTGTTTCAAGTTAAAAACAAAACAGAGTAGTACACAGTATGGCAAATAGGAAGATTTAAGTCTTCCAAAAGATGATGGTGTATAACAGGCAGAGGTTTGAGGTTTGTGGGTGCTGATATTTTTTATGGTAGCAGTTAGGATGATCTGTTTTGTGTTATGGTGTTAAACAATAGTACTAGAAAGACACTGCAACTGCAGGAAGGAGAGGGGGCTGTTCCTGTCAAATTGTCTGTTGTGGAAGGCACTGAAAGTTCTAACATCAGGTCAGGACTTGTGTAAAAACAATTTAATATTACAGATGGAGTCAAGTGGTTAGTTCAGCTCATATTTGTCTATCAGTATAGATGATGCTTTTGTGAATAGCTGAGTGGGGTTGAAAGGAGGGCACTGTGTTTCCAGGTTCTGTAATATTTTTAGCAAGGTGGTTTTAATTGAGACTGTTAAGTGGTGGAGGAGGGCCCCTCTGTAGTACATGCCCATGTTATCTCTAGCTGAAAAAGGAGAAAAAGAAGCTGAAATAACCATTCGTGTTTCCTCTCAGCCCTGCCTGTGTTTGTAGTTGTCTTAATCAGCAGCACCTATGTCACCTTCTTTAGAAATTAACCTCACCTTTGTCTAGGAAACAATTCATCCAAGGGAGCCACTTTGTAGCAGAGAGCTACCTGTGCCTTTCAAGAAAAAATTTCCATCTTTGGCTTTTTTTTTTTTTTTTATCCTTTGTACTGTTTCATTCCTCAATGTTTCTTGATTCTGGTAGCACTGATGTTTCTCCATAGCCTCTTCCAAGTATTAAACGTGAAGGAATTAAGTGATGAGAGTGGAATGATAGCTGTGAGTGAGGACAGTCTGCAGGTCTTGCTTCGTCTCTGTATAGGTGAACATGTCAACAGCTGTCAGTGGTAATGCTTGTTCCTCCTGCAGTAACATGATGGATTAATATGTATACCAAAATGTTAGAAATTGAAATAAAATATGCATTTTTCCATAATTTATCAGCATTATGATGGCACAAAAAAGCCAGTCTTATGAATAATACAGAGCTCTGCAGTGGGCATTATGTACTGTAGGTAATAAATGCAACATCTCTCCTAGACTACCAGGAGAGTTGTAAAGCAGAATGCATTAGTTCTGCTTTGTGATAATAAATCATTTTACTTTGTCAGAAGGCTCTGGCTAACTTTTACTCCTGAGGTATGAAAGAATGCCGTGCCATACGGCTCTGGATGGTTTCTGAAGTGTTTAGGCTGGCTCTGAATCTCCTGGGTAATGTTCTGAGTGAGCGATATGGTTACATAACAAGTGGCAGTATTTCTCGAGTATCGATGTTGTGATGCCTCCTGTTGTTTTATTGCCTAGAGTGGCTGATTTCATCCTAATTGGAACCATAGCTCCTCTGTGATGCTCTGTGTCTCTATCTGCAATATGGCTCTGTGTTTCTCCGAAGAGCTGTGCAGGAACACTGAGAGCAGCAGCCTGCTCTGCTACTTGGGTATCTTTTGGAGGGGGCAAAGGAATCAATTACGCTTTGTTTTCATTTTACACGCATGAGTGCTGTTTTAGGCAGTTTTTACGAATGCTGTCTTTCCCTAAGCTTGCTTAAATCAGCCCATCACTGCTGCAGACAGTCCAGATGATGGCAACACAGCATTGGTGGAAACAGAGCAGAGCTGATTATACAAGGCTAGAGGAAAAACTGCTTGTGTAAACCTCATTAAAATATGTGAGTTATCTCAAGTTCATTAATTTCAGTTTAATTTTCTGAGTGTTGTATTGTGGTGTTCACAGGAAATATGGCAGAGTCTTCTTTCTAATCCATACTTTCATAATGTGCACAATTCATTTTTTAGATTAAAAAGATGGATTCTTCCCAGTCTAGCCAAGATTCAAAAGCAGGTGTAGTGATAAATCATTAAGTTTTAATCATATATACAAAATATTATACAGTGTATATACAGCAAGTTATCAGAAAAAAATTATTCCACATTTATCTAAATAGCTGAATAATATCATATGGAATGTTACTGTAGCCTCAGTTTTGTTTTGCACACTTTCTACTTGAAGAAACCTATATTAATTATTGGCTGTTTTTTGTATTCATGAAATTTTAATGGATTTTAATATCCCAAGTGGTAAAACCATGAGTTCTATATTTCTGGCTATGTCTTGGTGTTTTTGTAGGGTATGATATATAGGAGGAACTTGAAACACCTTGAATAAAGTTCACAGTGTGTAGGAATAGACTGCCAGCTGTTGCAGATGCTCACTTCTCCATTTGGTGCTCTCTGACCACAGGCTCCTTTTTCTTTCCTCACCTTTGAGAGAAAGCAAGCTCTTCCATCTGCAAGCTATACTGTATTTTGACATTGCAGGGCTTCATTTACAGGACTGCATGTCCTGTTTTGCCTTGTCCTTGGATGTGTCCTTTCATTTGACATAATTCTCCACTGAGTAGTTTGCAGGTGAAACATTGGTACCAAGTCCATGGAATGGTTTCCTGACAGAAGTAACAGTAATCACAGAAAATACCAGGCAGATATTCAAGACAAATCCATTGGTGAATTCCAGCATTAAGCACCCTCTTTACCTTAGGTGCATCTTGTTAGGCAATTTTACAGTTAACTTGCAAGTCACATCTTAGAGTTGACAAGTCACTTAACCAGAGCTCTCAGAGCCCTGTTCTTATCTCTTGTATAGACATGCCTGTGAAGCATGGGCTGAAATGCCCTTTGGCTTTGGTCAGACACATCTTCAAATTTGGCTATAGGAAGGAAGTGGCAAACTGTGATTTGTATGCACTATTTCAAAGGTATGATATAGGCTGCTGAGGTGGTGTGGTGTGCTGCCCACCATGCTGGCTGATACTGCTTTGTGTCTTGTACCAACTTGAATATTTCCCTTAAGGCCTAAACCCTATTTGTTGGTTCAGTGCTTATCCTCTGCCCAGTCAAGTCCTGTTTCTCACATGTAATAAATAATAATAATATGTTTTGAAGGCCTCTGCATCATTCCTTCACAAAGCTACTGGTTGCCTTCTCCCTCCTTCGTAGCTCTTAAAGACCTGCTTATAAGGTCAGCCATTCTACTGACAAAAATGTCTTTGCCCCGCTTAGAGATGGGTCTCATGTCTCCCAAGCAAATGCTCAGTCTTGAACAGGGTCCCATGGTCATAGAACCACAAAACCTGTCACCAACACCAGTTCCACAGCCAATTATCAGCCTATCCTGTCAGTGCCATCCTTCTCGTTTCCTTCCCCCTCATCAACAAGATCAAGGAGAGCAAAACTTGGGCCCATGTTCTTGACTACTGCCCACAGACCTCGGTAGTCCCTTTTGATACTGTCCAGATTTCCCCTAGCAGTATCATTTGTATCCCCCTGGAGTAAGAGACTGAACCAGTTTTGGCCGTGCTTCTGCAACATCCCTGATCTGTGCTCCAGCAGACAGCAAACCTCCCTAGTTAATAAATCAAGTCAACAGATGGATGCCTCTGTCCTCTGCAGCAGGCAGTCACCCATTACGATGACTTGCCTCTTCTTCTGGGCTGCGTTGTGTGCTTTGGGTGGACTTGATCCATTGCTAGTAGGCATGTGTGGCTCCTTCTCTAATCAGGGGCAGCTGCAACAGATTCTCAGCACCCTAGGTCAAAGGTCAGCTAATTATGCTGATTAGAAACCCCTAGAGCTCATTTAAAGGTATATTTTTCAGGCCCATGCCTCACTGGTCTCCCTTACCTTTGTCCTTGCCAAAGAGCAGCAGGCACCCTCAGGTTCCTCAGAGGGCTGCCAGTTGTTCTCCAGTGCTTGTAGACGCCAGAAGGTCCTGAATTTTCCCAAAGCAGAGCCAAGGCTGCTGTGCAAACTGCTGGGTCTGCTGGCTGCTAGTTAGCTGTGTTCGCAGAACTACCTGGAGTCTCCCAGTGCTATCATCCATGCCCAAACTCTGGTTCTCTGTTTCTCTGCTGTCTCTGTTGTTGGACTCACTGAAGGAAAAACAGTGCATGAGGGTGCATTCAAGTACCTGTTTGCATGCTCATTGCAGGGTATAGGTGTGAGCTGACCTGGTGCAGGGATGGAGGAGCAAAGGAAGCTGTGTGTAGCTAGAAGCCATCCCACTGATAGCCTTCTGGAGGCAGGGGCAAGTTGTGTATCACCTTGCTATAGAAATCTGTCAGCGGCTGGTTCATGACCCTGGACAACAGCTGTGTTTCCCTTTGGTCTCAGGAGCTTCCATCTTCCTCTGTTGCTGCTGCTGTTTTCAGGTGCCTTGTTGCTGCTGGTGTACTGCAGGGGTGGCAGTGGCACCTGGTACCTGTGTGGTGGTTGGTGCCACCTCAAGGGGACCTTCTTAGCTGTTCAGCCTTGTGCCTGGTACCACGCACGCGTCATCACTGATCACTTGTCAATGGAGACAACAGGCAGCTTCTGTAGAAATGCAGGAAAGTTGTCTGTTCTGAACAGTTGCTCTGCTCTTGCAGAGCTCTGGATTGTATAATTAGTCTTGTATTTATGCAAGCTGATCTTTAAACCTTCCAGCTTCAAAGAATTTAGTGCATATTTCTTTGGAATTGGTCATGGCAAGTATAGTGTACTTTAAAGAAGAGCCATATTTTAAAAAAGATACTTTTGCAAATTGAAGTTTTAATGTGATTACTCTATATTGTGACTAATGGTCTTTTTCTAGTTTAGAAGTTAAATAATAATAAGCAGTTCCATTAGTGCATTTAACAAACAGCACTGTACTTTGTCTTGTAGACAAGCAATTTATTTATTTATTTCTAAAAGCAGACCGGTGTGGTAACTGGTTCTTTGCCTTTCACCCTTTTCAATTTTGGCAGTGTCTCATTTGTGTGTTTTCTCAGTTTACAGTACAGTAACTGACTCTTCAACATAGCCCTGTAGTGCAATTCTATTTGATTTTTAGGAGCCATGTACCTAAAATGTAGTTCTTGGCCCTAAATGTTCAGTATGATTTTCAGAGGAGTATCTAATGAAGTCGATGAAATGTTGTGTTCTTACATGATATAGGGAAATGAGCAATTTACTTAAAAAGCTTTGTGAGTTCTTGGTGTGTGGACCTTCCACTGGAAATAAAGGAAAGCTGGTGAGCAGAAAAATGGAGGCACTGCAAATCTCAATGAATATTTTAATAGCTATATATTAGTCCCTAAAACCTCAAGACTCTGAGCTATCTTTTATTTTCACTTACCCTCAGTTCACGAATGCACTAATTTCCTTGCTACTGGAACTACACGTATTTGAGCCAGTTGTAAGGACTGTTGGGGCCAAGCTGCTCTCGCCTCTGTGGAACAACCTGGTGTGCTCAGTCCAGTGTGCAAAGGTGGCTGGCGGCAGAGCCAGGGCACCTGATGGGAATCGTGGTGCTGTATCTGCATCTGCTGGTTCACTGCACAGTCACAGCATCACTAGGCTGGTTTTGCAGCATTAATTCCCTTCTTTAAAAACTGTTGCCAACACATTCTGCTTGATAGTTTCTGATTTTCCTTTTTGGAATACCTTTGAATGTTTTCTGTACAGCTAACACATCTTGACGTCTTTAATTATGACAGTGCGCTTTTGGTAAAACAAGAATTGATCTTTTATATCAGCCTGGCTTTATCACAACACATCACCAAGTGTAAAAAATGCTTCATCCCTGCCAGAAGGAAGTTGTGTTGGAAATTACAGGAGAATGAGACACAGAGTATTTGATCTAATGGCTGAATATGCTTTCAACAAAATGCAATGTAAACTCTGTTCTTTGATCTCATCTGTCCTCTTCTTAGAACTAATTTCTAGAGTGTTTCATGTCTGTTTGTTCATTTTGTGAATCATACAGAGTAATGCAGTGCTGCAAAATGAAGCTAGTAAAGCAAGTTTTAATGTTGAAAAATGAAACAGCAGAGCATTATCGCACATGAACAGATTTATCACAGACAGATCTATTCTTCCAGGTGTTCTGTAAAGCTGCTTTATGTAGAATAAAACACCTGGAATTTTCAAGTCAGAGTTTGAAGAATTCAGCAGGAAGACACATTTGGTTTTTCCCTCTTTTTTTATACCATTTTATCTTGCTTTTTCAGACTGTGAATACTTCACTTACTAGGTTGAGTCTTCACAATAAAATGCAACGCAAGAGGAAGGAAAAAGCACAAATGAAAACAGTGTCTTTTTGTGTGCCTCTTTAAGATATCAAATATATTTGTTATCACTGAGATTTTTTAATTCCAGGAACTACACTGATATTCATTAGTGTGCAGAAGAAACACCACCTCCTCTAATTTAAGAATATCATAATCTCAGGATAAGTGCTGCCTGGTCGGTTGTTGAGGAGAGGGGTTTAGTATTTAGGCTTTCATGAATGTATGGTCAGATGTAAGCTGAAGGAATACCTAAAGTCTTAGTCATTGAAGCTTTCTGTTCTTGCTTTCTGGGTGAGAGGGGAAGGAGGAGCTGTCAGGCAAAGGGGACTGGAGACCACGTGCTTGGTTAGACTGGGTGAGGTGAAAGAGAAGAGCTGGTATAAGTTTGAAGAAGAAAGAAGAGCAGGAGCAGATATGTAAAGTCAATAAGTAGTGAGAAATGAGATGAACTGAGCAGGACATGGAGCATGTGAGATGAGGGATCTGGGCTGGTGCCTTCTCCTGCCTGGTGTTGCACGAGGGATGTTGACAGGTTCACAGAGGCAGCTTTAGTTGTAGGGTCCATAGCCATCAAAACTAAGGGAAAAAGGGCCCTTAGCATTATCGGGCACTGTGCAATAACAGTGGATAATTTTAGCTTTTTACGAGACTAACAGCAATTCAAAATACATGGCCTAAATGATTATCTGATTTTTATTGCTATAGTATAGTAAATACTTAATATTTAAATAGATTTCAGAGTGATTTTATGGAAATGAGAGTTAGGCATTGGAATGGGCTGCCCAGGGAAGTGGTGGAGTCTCCATCCCTGGAAGTGTTTCAGAGACGTGTGGACGTGGCACTAAGGAACATAGTTTAGTGGAGGACTTGGTAGTGTTGGGTGGATGATTGGACTTGATGATCTTGAAGGTCTTTTCCAACCTAAATTATTCTGTGATTTTACGGCTATAATAACAGTGGTGAGTACAGAGCTTTAATGATATATCTGCCTTACAGCTTACTTTTTTCTCAGCTTAAATGTAAGCCTGGGCTCTGACAATGACAAAGCCCCACTTCTCACTTGCTGCTATTTATTTTCCTTTGCTTAGACCTGTTTGGTTTATGTCTTTTTTTTTTTTTTCCCAAAATTTTATGCTTAAGATTTCCATGCAAATTACTTTTTTTATGAGTATTTGCATAAAGAAAAGTACCTACAACTGTAAAACACAAATGTAGAAATGTGCAGCATAATAAGTCATGTCAGCGCTTTTTCATAAACACTTGCTTTGCACTGGAGTAAACTGAAAGGAATTATGTGAGTAAAAGATACATATTTCTCAATCTCTAAAGACTTCTTAAACAGGAACTTGGGAAAGATTCTGAAAATAACATAAAATTGCAGTCAAACTTTTTAAATTGAGAAATAGTCCATGGACTTTCTAATTACATGTGAGGTTGCAAGACTGCATTTGAGGCTATTCTTTCAATGGTAATTGCAAATAGCTACTTAAGAGGTTTAACCTCTTTCATGTGCAAATACACCAATTCTTAATCACTTAGTCTTTCATGTGCAAGCTAATTAATAGCTTATAGCCCATGATGAGTCAGTTCCAAGTGGTGATGGTGATGCAGAGAAAGGGCTCCACCAGATCCAAGGAGGTTCTTGAAATTTTTGAATTTTATTTTTATGAATACAGACAACAGACTTGATAAATCCTTGAAAGTGTCTTACTCTGCTGTTAGTTTACCATCTCCTTCTTTTCTGACTACTGTACCCTGCATAGTGAGTTAATTAAGCCATTATACAACTGGAGGGTGTATTTTTCGATTTTGGCCTTCAGTGTCTTGCAACACCTTTCTGACAAACAGGTGAAAAAATGTAGAAGTACAGGGGAAAACATTTAAGTCAGTTTTTGCTTAGAGTTTTCTTGATTTCCATGCAGTGGAGCTTTCTGGGGGAAAAAAAAAAAAAAAAAAAATAAAGATACTGTTTTTNAAAAAAAAGAAATAAAGATACTGTTTTTTGTCTATTTTTTTTCTATGTTCTCTCCTATACTTCATTCTTAGCATTTTGCTTAATGGTTTGTGTAAAGAGTCATTAGTTGCCTCTAGTGCTCTTTCCAAACACTGGAATTAAAAACCTCTGTTCTTCCATCTCTTTTGGTAAAACTGTTTTTAAAGTCTTCAGAATTGATTCAATATGTGTATATGTATTGTATCACAAATAGAGTACTGTAGCTTTGTAATTAATTTCTGCAGCTGGTTGTGTTGTTCCTTTTTTTTCTTATTTCTGATTTCTCTTTATTCTCCTGTTCTGAATTTGAGAAACATCTACAGTGCTGTCAGAACACACAGCTAGTATTACCCATAACTAGGGAGTCACTGAAGCTTTTCATGAAGCTGCTTGTAATATGAGACCCTTAATGA
>VXAV01004452.1:493818-509877 GCA_013399715.1 Alectura lathami
ATGTTGTTTGCCATTCTTTTACTATCTTTTAGCATTCTCTATTAAGGCAGCTGATTGCTGTTTTTGTCAGTCTCTAGTTCTGATCTCCTCTTATTATCCCCTGGAATGAAAGCTTTCAAACTCTGTATTGATTAAACCAACTGAAGCTTGAATCAAGTCCAACTTTTGCTAATACCCTGCCAAGTACTTAACCAAGTCAATCTAGAAACTGCGTGTTAAGTCAAATTGTGTTCTTGACAATGTGTGGGACTGAAAGTTCATCTCTTGTTGGCTATTATGGTACATAAAGCAAAATCATGAGTCTTTGCTAGATCTAGATTATCTTCTTGGGAGATTATCAGGTATAATCTTATGTTGGATCAGGCTAATCTGTATTTTGGGTTTAACAAAAAAAAAAAAAAAAGAATTAACTAAAGGCAACATTTGAACTATAAATGCATTTAAGAGTATGTGNAAATCTAAAATTCACATATTTACTTGTATTACTAGTGTGAGCGATGGGACAGTAGAACTACAAATGTTTGCTTTGAGTAGTCACATTTAGAATGTTGTCCTGATTAGTTCTCCAACAGCTAGCTCATGAAATTGCATGAGCATAACACTTTAAAACACTGAAGGAGAATGAAATGCACTCTTAAAATAGACTCTAGTTTTCCTTCTATAGGAAGGGAGGTCAGGGTGTTTTAGTATGACATTCACAATACAAAGTGCTTGGTCTAACTGATGAAGCATATGAGTGCTGGAATCTGGTAATTTACAACATAAGTAAATAAAATTTGTTGATGTCAGGGCCTAGCATTACTTTCTTCATTATAATCTCTGCTGTGAAAGTCATTATGACTTGCAATCTGAAAACCTAGCCCCAAAATAATAATGGTATTGGTTGAAAAGAGAAGCAAGTAAAGACAGGGAGAAAGGCAGGTTGTATGGATGAAAACTTTCCCAATCTTACATGCAGGTTTGACACATTTTTCACGGGGAAAAGAAAATAAACTTCAAATGTGTGTCATAAAAGCTACAGAGAATTACTTCTAAAACCCACATTTTAAATTATGCTTCATCATATTTCACCAAAGGTAACAATCAGCTAAAGGTATTGGACTTATTGTCCAATTTCAAATAAGTCACAAAATGGTGGGATATTTGGCAGCTGTCATAATGCATGAAGTCCTTTCCCTCAGTTCCTTGTTCTTCAGTAAATTCCACTTTAAAATCACCATGATGGGGAAAATCCCTCTCCTTCTTCTCTGTAACGAAAAATTTCTCTGGCAGATAAACTACTCCTCTTGTGTGGTTAGAACTGCAAACACCTTAATGTTTAATTATCAGCATATTTATTGTTTGAATGCAGGAATTCAACTTAGACATTTTCTTCAGAGAAAAATAAACAATGCAATGCACGAACATTTTGCCATAAGCATTCACATAAATTTTACGGAAGAGTTCCTTCTAGAAGCTCCAATCTGATACCCATGAAATGAAAGCTTTTTGCTCAAGTGTAAGGTGAATAGAGAAGTGCTGCAAGCTTCATTTAATTTTGTTAGTGACTTTATACTTACACACTGTTGGCAGATTTTTGTGTATTTTCTTTGATCCTGCAGTCAAATCTCTTCATTAATTCTTAATGCAGACCAAGCCCACAGCTTGCTTTATCTTCCAGCTAGATTTAACAAGTTGCTGCTATGCTTTCTGGTACGCTCTTGTGCCTAGGCTGAGACCCTTTGCAGCTAAAATAGTGAATTAGCAGTAATTCAGAGATGCACATACAAATATAACCTCTATTATCTTACTTTTTTGAAGTTTTTGCTGGCTTTCAGGGAAAGGGGGGGAAAAAAAAAAAAAGAGGGAGAAATTAGGATGATGGTGACACATATGAAAAGGAGAGCCCAGGCTAAGAACAACCATAGATTCAAGGTGCATGACAGTATTCCTACTTCCATGAAATTCCAGAACATGGATGACCAGAAAAGACCATGAGCTTTTTTCTTGTTTAGGTCTGCTCCAAGATAGGGTAAGGCATGTCACCTTGATAGATATTAACCCATCTGAAAAACCTCCCATTATGAGATTTTCCCAATCTCACTGGATAAAAAAGCATTGGAAATATTTGTTACTTGAACTGTCGTGTAGGTTTTTTGTTTGTTTTTTTTCTCCAGCCCTCTCACAGACTGCAGATTAAGCTGATTGCAACTTGTCCTATGGTCAGTCAACACAGAAGAGTTATCACTAGTCTGTACAATTTTGTGTTCTTGACAGCTGTTAACTGTCTCACTTTTTTCTTGGTAGAATGCTATCACCCTACACTTTTTGTAGTGTTGATGTCTAGTCGTTCCCCATGCATCTGTGTGGATGGTTTGTTCAGTTCATCAATGTAGTTCTGATTTTTAAAGCTGGCATTAAAATTGAATAACATTTTGTTGACTCACTAACATCCGCATGTCTTCTACATATACAATCGAGTACCAGATTTTGCAGGACTGGAGACAAATCCTTGCAGATTTCCTTGATACCATTTCTCAGTTTGATAGAGAACAACCGGTAACTATCCTTTAAATTGTACGCACAACTTACAGTAATTCAATCTCAACTGTATTTCCCTCTTCTGTTTCTGAGAATGTCATGTGTGACAGCATCAGGAGCTTTAGAAGTAATGTAGCCTGACTTCACTACTGCCTGTCCCTTATCCACTAGGCCAGTTGGAAGGAAATTAGATTGTTCTGACTGATTTCTTCTTGGAAAATCCATGCTGTCTGTTCCTTACAGCATTATTTTCCTTAAGGTCTTTAAAAATTGATTGTTTAATAATTTGGTTTTGTATCTTTCCAGTTATTGAAAGTAGACTGACTGCTTTTCACTCCTTTTTCCAGTTATAAGGACAGATGCTGTGCTTGCCCTCCTGTCTCACATTTCATCGTTCTCCATAAATTCTCAATGAATTTCAATTAGTACATTAAATACTGTACATTGACCATCACCAGGCCTGTCCAGCCTGAGAACAGCTAGTGTACTAACATATTCTTTAACTTTTCGTTGTTGTTGTTAAAAAACAAACAAAAAAAAAACTACTGTGTTATGGTATTTTAGAAATGCTTTGTTTCGACGCACTGTGAAATGCTAGCTAGGTAGAAATAAAACTGACTTTAAATCTAAGTTTCAAACAAGTTTAAGTTCTGTTGAGCCAGAGTTCCTTATGCACAGCTTCACAAACTGAATTAAGCTATTTTTGTTTTGAAATGTGTCTGAATTAAGATCCCTTTAAAGTCTCTAAGGCAACAAACATCAATGCTAGAGCACTCCACTTGTAAACACAAGCTGATCTCCAGAGATGCCAGTTTCTCTCCACAGTCTAGTTGTGATGAGTATGTTGCTTACCTAGGCAACTGAATGATAAAGGTTAGGCTGGAAGAATGAAGCAGGCACAATGAAGCCTCTGTTTTGCAGATGAAGAGAGTCCAATTGTTTTGGATCTTAGCTGAGTCATGCCCCTTGCACTCAGAACCAGAAATGGGTCTAGTTTTGTTTCTCTGTTCTGGATACAGCTGGTGAGATTGGGGCCTATAACCCTCTTGTTTTTAAGCATCCTTCTGGTGATGCACTTATGTAAATGCTACACTTTGTCACAATGTTGTACAACTAATTAAGTACTTTTGTGATATAAATTATATCATCACAGTTCAGTTTAGTTGGTCTGCTGTGTAAAGTAACTGTATAGAGATATTCACCTCTGTAACATAATAATAAGGTGGAACGTGATTGTTTAGTAATTACTAGCTGTATAGTTACTGCAAAGTAATATAAAGATACATTGAAGATGATGCTTATTACTTTGGATTTCTCCATAGAAAATCAGTTTAAAATTTGTTGCTCAATGTCAAGTAAGAAAATGATGGGGGTGGAAAAAGTGGAGTTGGTAATATTTAATGAAGCACTAAAAGATCAATGGTCAGTGAAACCTCCTTGTAGCTCTTTTTAAAGGCATGTATTCAGTCTTTACTAGGCCTTCTGTCCTTGCAGCGAAGCACTGGGCTGAAAGGGAATGTTGCCCCATTTGAACCAGCATCTACAGAGTGTAAGTACATTATAACTGCATTGATAGTTCCATTATCGCAGCGTGACTCTATCAGGTTCAGTACAGTTGCTAAGTAATCAGACAATTGCTGATCTTTCTTAGGAAGCAGAGTTCTGAAAATGAAATGAATGCTATATGGAATAGTATTGCTTTTGTAAGTGGTGGAACTTGTTTTAGTAAAATACTGGCATGTTTTATTCAGAGACAGAACTGCACGGCAAATCCACACGTAATATTGGTGTTTTAGTGTGAAGCTCTCCCATACCAAATAGTGCTAATGTACAAGGTCGTCTTAACATGCAAAAAAAAATGGATAAGAAGAAAGTAAAGACGCAAATCTGATGGGCATAAGAAAGCAATATGTATCACATTTGAAACAGGTCATCTGGAGGAATAAACTGCTAGTTTCAAAACGGAGACCCATACAGATATAATGATGGTTCAGAAAATAGCTGCCATATCTGACAAGAGACAGATTGCCTATTATGGCAACAGCCAGATCACCTTTACAATTGCCTGTTGCAAAGTGTCATTAAAAAGACTAGCTGAATCGTTGGGCAATCTGAACACTGTTGCCAATGTGTGAGAAATACAGTCTGGAACCATTTTACTTCCCCTGCTACTACCTTAATGCATTAAGTACTTCTGGCATTAATGTTTCCTGACCTTTTCTGTTTGGAAACTTTCCTTTCAAATCTACCTGGTAAATCATAATTTTAGAAGTTTTTAATAGAAATTCTAAAGCTTTGTTTTGCAAAGAATTTGATCATTTAATCTTAAAGTAGCAGAAGTACATGATAAATCTATTAGGCCTACTCTTGCTACCTTAATTCTAATTTAAATATCTGCAGAAGTACAGTGTAGACGGAAAAACCTTGCCAAGTATCAGAAAAAAGGATTAGGGGATGAAATAATTGACAAAGAAAAATCTTAGAGGGATATTAATTAGAATATTGGATATTCCAACTGAGAGAATGTCTTTAAAATGTTAACTTATCATTTGGTTAGAGTCTCCTGGGAGAGCTGAAGCCTTGCTTGCTAGCAGGCAGTACTTATGGAATGAAACACACAGGGATGAAGATTTGTGGGCTTGCTCTGCTCTGGAGCCAATTCATTCCCAAGTCTGTCCAGGCTATAGTTACACCTGTTTTGAGTATACACCGAGTGACATTGATCATGCTAATTTCTCTCTACAGTGAATTATCTCCCCTAGTAACCCCCCTAGACAATTTGTCAGAGCAGCTAAGTTCCTGCTGACTTTTTCAGGAGTGACAGGAGACGCATTCTCTAAAAGTGAAATCACTGAGGCGCATTCCTTCTCCATTAGAGTAGTGAGTGCGTGGCGTCATTGGGTTGAAGTGAAAATGATGTTGTACTCTTTGCCATTTCAGAAAGGATGGTTCTTCCTTGATTGTGAGTTATGGGAGTAGATTCTTTGGGAGTGGACCTGTTTTTCTGTGATTCTGTAACATTTGAGTGTGAGCTCTTGGTGTAGAACTATTCAAATTCAACTCAGATTTTGTATTCAGAACTGTAAGATTGACACAACTGGTAGTAGAACACAGTTTTGGTGCATCTTCATAAAGACAGAAATGTATGAAGAACTTTGCCTTTCCTTTTCTGACTACCCATAGTCTTCTCATAACCCTGTTCCTGTACCCTTGTAAGGAAAATGACAGGAGGTATGGCTGAGGCACGCTGAGAAGGGGAAAGTACGGTGTACTGCAAGGTACGTGTTGTGTGCGAGGACATTCCTGGAGAATCCAAGGTACATCAGAGTCTTGAGCAGCTTCCTATCCTCCAAGAGCAGACTTGTGCAGAAAACATGTGTGTATACTAAATGTAGTTTTAGGAGTGCATGACATCTGTATCTGTATATTTATTAACTGTAACTGTGAATATGATAGCATATATGTGAGCTAGTTTGGAAAACAATGAAATAAAGCCAGTTGTATGATTCTGACAGTTGTCCCTGCAAGGATATTTAGGGGCATCATATTCTAAGACAAACACCAAATTATAGTTCTAAACTAAACACAAATAATATGAATTGAGCTTATAAACAGGAGGGGGAGAGACTTTTTACGCAGGTAGATAGTGATAGGACAAGGGGGAATGGTTTTAAACTAAGAGAGGAGAGATTTACTTTAGGAGGAATTTTTTCCCTCAGAAGGTGGTGAGGCACTGGCACAGGCTGCCCAGATAAGCTGTGGATGCCCCATCCCTGGAAGCATTCAAGGCCAGGCTGGATGGGGCCTTGGACAGCCTGGCCTAGTGGCTGGCAACCAGTCCATGTCAGGGGGATTGGAACTAGATGATGTTTGAGGTCCTTTTCAACCCTGGCCATTCTGTGATTCTATGAATATACAAAATTTACTTCTTATTTTTGTCCCACTTAAAAAAAACAGGTTTGCAATGTTGATTGCGGTAGCTTTTTTTTTTTTTTTTGCACACAGAGTCCAAGTTGATTGATTGCTTATATCTACTTTTAACATAGCTATACAGTAGTGTTCACTCCTTAAAAAATGAAAGAAAAAATCATTGCTGGAATCTGTAAAGACGGATGCTGCCATATGGTACAGTGTTCAGAGGAAGTGAGTATAATGATCAGCCTTTAAATCCCTTTAAGAATTGGACGGAAATATAAATATCGAACAACATTATTATTATCACTGCATAAAATTTGGTAGAGATCCTGAAGTGTATTTCATGTATAAAAACTGTTAAATATCATGCAGTTCAGATCATTTGGCTGTCATATCCTGAGTGCTTGTAAACTAAGGAAGAGTGAAGTCATTTGCATCCTCTATATTTTATTTGTGTGTCTGGTTAGAATCAAGTTGTGCGTGTGGGAAAAGATGGTTTGAGGGGGATGGTGTCACTTTTAAATACATTAATAAAGAGTGATACAGTGATATTTTATGAATAATCATTCCTAGTAAATTTTCAGTATAGTAAAGGGGAAATGTGTGAGCAAGTCTATTTTTAAGCAGTAGAATTAGCAGTCCCACTTACAATGGCTTAAAGATTTGTTGTTCTAAGATTTTCTTTAGCAGATGCTGTAAGTTCTAATAGTTTACAGCCATATGGTAAAGAAGTGAACAAAATGTACTGCAACTTTCTTTTCATGTTCAGCAGCTGTCTCATGGTGTCTTAATACTAAATATGCTTCAAACCTAGAAGTGTTTTCCCTCATTATTGCTTATAGTAAAAATAGCCTTTGGATGTCAATCCTTGCCCTTTTGGACTCCAATACTTTGGATATAAATATGTATATATTTCCATATAGAGTGACAATTTGAACTCTGTCCTTGTTCTTACAAATGTTTACTTCATCACAGTGAAAGAATGGTCTGCAAGATAACTTTAAAAATAAATAAGAATTTTAAAATGGTTTATTCTTTCTAATTCCATGGAATAGTGGCAAAATAAGCAAACTAACATTTGCATTTCCCATTTGCTGCATTATAAAGATTTGATCCATCCCAAAGGCATCTGCCCTTTCGGTTGAGCTAAAGACATTTCAAGAATCTGTCATAAGAAATAAACTCTTATAGTGAAGCGCAGAGAAAGCCTTGTCTGCATGACAAGGAATTTTACAATTTGTCTGTTTTTCCAATTTACTGAAAATGCAGTTATATTGAATAACATATAACACATTAAAATATGCTGTTTATTGCAAAGGCAAATAGTAAAATATTGTGTATATATATATACAATAATTGATTCACCTTCATCCATGGCATGAATGTCTATGGCAGCATTGCCAGCATTGGATGTGTTCTGTAGAATTTTGTGAGAGTAAAAACCCAGGCAAATGAATGGAATAACAAATGAGTTGGAGAAGATAAGGCAGGGTACGTTGGTTTTCCTGTCTCGTAGTACAAAAGCAAAGGAACATCAGAAGGCAGGAAATTTGAGATGAAGATGGGAAGTTCTTTCACACAATGTGTATTTTAGTTCTAGAACCTACTTCATAAGAATTTGTGAAAGCCAAGAGTTTAACAAATTGCCACACTTCATTTGTTTAAGTTTCTATCTAAAATATCCAAAGTTGCCACTAATTATGACAATATACACTTGTAGCAGGTATATGTGCTATGATCTTTACTCCACCTTAGAAGAGATACTGTCTTACAAGACCTGGGGTGGCAGTAACTCATCAGCCACACTGATGCTTTTAGAAGACCGCGTTTATACATCTTGTGCTCTCCCCTAGGAGAGACAGGGAGCAAATTTTGTTGGATGAGGTAATTAGTCCACGTGACTGTCCTTCTTTTATCTGTGGGTGCAAAACTGTCATAATAACATTTGTGTTCTTTGTCTAATATGCATTGCTTTTGAGATTACCCTGATTGTTGAAGTTAGCTTCTAAGCTAACAGTACAGCAGTCTTCATAGAGTATATCTTGTACTGTCGTAACCACCTCCAGCATAAGACAATGTTACGGCAAATCCATCTAGAAATTAGTTTTTGCTAGTGATGTCAACAAAATTGCTTCCACAAAAGGTTGCCTCTTACTATGTATGTTGACTTAGTCATTTACTTAAGTTACACATGTTTTAGGGTTGGTTATGACTACCTACTTCTAGAGACTGTTCTATTTCTCTGAAGCATTAAGATTCTTATGAATACTTCTAAAAGTTTAAGGAACTTTTTTTTTTGTAATCTTACATATACTCAGAAACTAAATACTTGTATACAAATATAACCGTGTATTCTAACAATAATATATATCATCATGTGTAGTGATTATTACGGTTTTTAAATCCTAATCAACTCACAGGAGGGCAGAGGTGGGGTCTTAAATTCAATGACTGTTCCAATTCTTAAAAAGATCTCCTTACCACCACTGTGGCAAAAGAGGCCTAGTTCTATTTTTTAAATTTATCCATTACAGTAATAGGAACTCTGCTTTGCATGTAACCTTTTAGGGGATTGTTACCATGAGTGTGTTTTGTAAACACACGTATAAAATGCGTGTAAAAAGAGATATAAGATGTGGTCAGATTTTTAGCTGGAAGGCATTTTTAACACTGCGTGGGTTCATGTCCTTTACTGTTGCTGTCTTGCAGGTATTTAGCATTTAGAGAGAGCATACCCTTGTAATTGAACTTGCATGAATCATTTATTTACTAGGCTGCACTTACGGGAAATATATGTCTAGGGAATTCATTTTTTATTACAGCTGATGTAGCCATTATGATGTCATAATATATACAGGGACAGGGCTAGAGCGTGAGGAAAACTTGTCTCTTCAATCTGGGAGACCCAGTGCTGACCCATTTCTGTTGTGGAAGCAGATGCGCAAGGCCTTGGTGTAACATTCTGCCAACCCTTGACAATAGCTTCCTGGTCAGGATAAATAAATGTTTGATCCTAGGTATGGCAGTGATGATATCTGCAGACATTTGATTCTGTATTAAAAAAAATTAAAAGACAATGTGGAAATTTGCTGTGCAAGACTAACATACTCTATTTTCCTGAGTTAAAATGAGAGCATACGTCTTTTAAGGTTCCTTTCTAAGAATGTTAGAGTAACCGACCTGAACTTCCTGATCTCAAATCTAACTGTTTGTTTTCATTGGGAGTATCACAAAATACCTCACTTCTATGTTTGTTTCTAAGCTTTCTTCTCTGCCAGGTTCTGGACACAGTAGGTGAACTGGTACAGAGTGCCTATTGAAGGCTTCCCCTCTCTCCTCTAAGAGATTCCTGATTCTTGAGGTCTTTGTGTCTTCAAATGCCTAGTGCCTGAGTGAAACTGGTCACCTGTCCACAGGCTTTCTGTGTTCACTCTGAAGCAGTAGCGCATGCTGGCTTACCAAACCGAGAAAACATACTTAATGGGCAAGGTGGTGCTTATATAGGATATTCTGACTTCAGAGGATTCCAGCTGAAACAGAAACAACCATCTATTTACCATGAAAATGCTCTGGAATGGGTGAACTATAACTAATAGCCTGTGATATCGCAGCCATATCAGAATCATTTATACTGGGTTTATAGCACAAGAAGGATATACTGCAGATCTCCAGGCCCCTTGACATGCATGGATGGAAGGAAGAGATGAGTGAGTTCTTCTGCACTGTGGTGTGAGTGGAAGGTTGTTTGCTGCAGACAAAAAGCACCTTCTTGATCAAGTTTAATGAAAAGGAAAATGATCAATAAATCACCTCTGTGTTTTCATCTCCTATACAGCTATCAAGCAGATACTATGATACGTAATTAGAAGATAGAGAGTGGACACACCAGAAAACAAAGAGCTTTGTCAGCCTGCACCTACAGCTAGAATAGTTGAAACATCACTTTGTGGACATAAAATGTCTTGCTATGTATCTTAAACCAAAACACCGTAGTAGGAGCAACTTGATTTTAGAAGGCAGCACACAATGGATTTTGAGAGATGAAAACTGACTTGAATAAATGCTGTCTTCTGATGCTTTTTATGCAGGACAAGTGAAAGGATTGGTGCATAGAAGTAATATATTTGATATTAGCCAAATCTCCATAGAAGCATTTCCTTAAATTCAGAGCATAAATCTCTAAGAATGTCTGTTTTGAGAAGCTTATTTTTGAGCTGTAGTATCTGTGGTCAGAGATGCCCTTTTCCTGAGTAGCCCAGTGCTATTTTAATTCATTGATCAGATGCATCCCTTCAGCACTCGGACTAAACTGAGAGGAAAAAAAAAAAAAAAAAACCCTTTCCTTTAGTCTTTATATAGTGGAGAATTGGATTTTCCAGGTTAGGATTTGCTGATTCAAATGTCAAAACATTTTTCTGGACAAGCATACAAGAAAATGTAAATAAGAACTGTTATAAGTAAAATAATTTGAATAATCCTAACTTAGAGCTGCAGCTCTTTATAGGAGAAAGCTTGCTGCTCTGTTTAGTTGTTTATGTGGTAGTCTGTATTCCAATAAAATTTAGGACTCATTAGGAGCAACTCTTCAATTTAAAAGAGAGAGAATATGTCTATACCTCTGTTCTTAATGACCCACAGTGTTCACAACAGTGTACAGCGTGTCTGCTGTGCATTGTTGCACAGACACACTATCACTGTGTTCACTGCATGTGTGCTAGCTGCATCTTAATGGTTTTGTTGAGTAGCAGCAGAGCTGTTATAAGCTATATACACACATACTTACGTACACATACACATGCATGTACATGTACATACATATTCACTGGAGAGGAACTCTAATAGCTGAATTTCCTGAACAGTGCTTATGTTGATTTTTGTTATGATCCCTCAGAAATGCATCTTAGGTTCTTGTAAAACTGTTCTTTTTTTTTTTTTTGAAATTTTCAAAAACGTTATCTGAATCAATTTCAGGTTCGAAAATGACTTTTGTTTTTGCTAAATATCTGGATACAGTATAGTAGGAAAGTGTCAGAGGATCTTGAATTTAGAAGAAACTTTCAAGCCTTTCATTTATTTACTTATAATCAGTTTTGTCAGACTTTAACATCAATAACTGTTTTGAAATAGAGTAGAGATTTGTAGTGCTATTTTTAAGTGGAAAAAAAAAATCTAAAACATCTTTCAGTTATTCTTTTTTCAATATGTCACCTAAGCTATTAAGTACTATAATAATTCATGAGAAAGGGATTAACACATCATCTGAGAAGCTGAGTTTGAGTATGTACTTATTTGATTTCTACAGAAATTAAATCAGGTACATGGAAAGATATTTCATAACCATTTTTTATTTCCCACTCCTTCTATTTATGGTAGCTGAGAGAATTATGCTGAAGAGGAATTCAGTGTTTCTAGGTGGTGGAGGGGAAAAAAAAACCCAAACACCAATGATAAGCATTTTATCTCCAGAGGAAGGCTAAATGCCATCTAAAATTGAAAACAGATCAATGAGGTGGTTCATCAATAAAGATATACCATCTTCTGCAGTGCTACATGTGACCTGAGGCTTTGGGAAGCATGAGATCACCCTGAGGTAGGCAGACAAAGCACAGGCAAACTCTTTTAAAGGCAAGGATTGTCTGCTAATTTATTGAGGTAAGAAATAATTCTGAGATGCAGAACTGGGAGCCAAATAATCAGATTCCATGTTTCCATCCCCAAACGAGGCACAAAACTTAAAGTTGAGAAAGCAAAAAAGTGTATTGCAAAATTAAACTGAATTCTGGGGGTCATCTGACTTGCATATAAGAGTTCATGGAGTAATCTGTCTGTAGATAGTCTCTGACTCTCATGTTACCAAATGAAACAAACAAACGAGAAACACAAATGACAAAACCAACCCTATTCTAATTTTATTCCACTCTCTAGTGGGAAATCAAGACCAGAATTTTTCTTTTTTCTTTCAACCTTTCACTCTTCCTATAGAGAACTGTAATCTTTTATTTGATGATATTGCCAAACTCTTTTTCCACATAGCTGAAAATCTTGATTGCAGAGCAAAATCTCAGCTCTCTTTTCATCATCTTATCTTTTTAAGTGCATCAATGCCATTGCATTCCAGGTTTATGTGATGGTATGCCTTATCAGTTTAATGGGATAGATTACAGTGTAGGCCCACTAAATCTGCAGCCTAAAAGTAATTCTCTTCTCTTCCTCCTAGTGTCATCCTTTCCTGTAGGTAGGAATACAGAGAGGTTTCTTATTTTTTATAACTAAGAAGCAGAGAAACAACTGGCAGAACTGTGCTAAACTTGGAGTTCTCTTTTCACTTCTGGAAACATAAAAATGTATGTTGTGTTATGCTACTTCTTTCAGAGCCTTCTTGTTGCAAAAGAGTCTCCCTGACTGCAGATTTTCTTTACACAACATTAGCTGCATGTTCTTTGTGTTTTCCATATTCCATTTTGATTCTTCTCTAGCCTTCAATGCTAGCTGGTATTTTCTTGGGCCTCTGGAATGGTTATGTGGAATGTCTGTGGTTCTTGATAGCATCGGAACTGCACATAGGGAGCTCCTGAAGCAGTGAAACTAACTGCTGCCATGTACAGCTCACACCTGCAATCTCACATGTGCAGCTGATAAATCTTTCAAAAGAGGCTTTTGGTCAGTAGAAACATCATGAGGGACAAAATTGGACTCAGGCTGGCCTGGAAGGTAGGGACTGTAATTTGGGAAAGTCATGGCACTGCTGGAAAGCACTAGAAAAGCAAATTCTCATCTATATGTGAATCCAGATTAGTTGTGCTTTGTTCCACTAAGGTCTCGCCCTTTGGTTCGCTAAGGGCTCATTCTTGCCTCTTTTCTCCTCCCTCATGTTGATGTAAAGTGTGAGAATAGCAGTGTGCCCACAAGTTTCTGTCTCCAAATGTGTAACTGCCTGGTTGGCAGGTATGAAGAACCTTAAGCCAAACCTAATCATTTCACTCTAATTTGGAAGGTATCCTCAAATCATGCATATGGACAGCGTAACATGATTTTGAATTAAACTTTCTATGTACAAACTGAAGTTTCATCAGACTTGTGTATGCTAAGTTCATGCAGATTCTCCTCCCTCTCCCCCATTTTTAATTAAACATCTAAACCTGTTTTCAGCAGTCAATTCTCTGTGTAGTTTATGGTGGTAAATTATAGCTGTAGTCATTGTTTTGTTGTGCAGTAAGCTATTGCTAATTGGCATTTCCTCTTTAATAGACTCTGTTAAGAATTATGTTAAAATAATTACTGCCAGAAAGCACAGTACAGAACTCTTAATTACTGGCTAACAGTTCTGTCCTTCAGATCCTCCCTCCAAGCTATGCTTTCATAGAACATGTGCTTTTAATTTGAATTCAGCTCCGTAAAACTCAGGAGAATCTATTGTCTATCAAAGCCAAACTCATAATAACAAAGGATTTGTCACAGCAATCAGACCTCAGGTCCCTATGGTCTAGTGCCATGCCTCTGGCATGGGCTATTTCTTGATATTTTAAAATAAGTTAAATCTATTTCCAAATTGCTAATGTATCTTACCCATTTGTGTGACACTGCACATTTCTCTCTAAACCTTGCAGTTCATTGTCTTACACCCTGAAGCATGAGATTTGATCACCCTTATTACCTTAACTTGCGTAGCTACAGATGTTATTAGAAGTCATAAAATTATTCTGTTCTTGTAGCTATGTTTTTTTTATCTCAATGACATGAACTTTTAGCCAATTCCATTGACAATGTAAAAATGTTTCTTCATAGTTTCTACATTTACCATTCTTTAGTTTAAAACTCTCTTTGTTTTATGTGGTTGAGAAAAACGAGGAGCCTGCTTAGATTTTAATGTATCCTACCTAATCATGACTATATCTGTGAAATTCCTTTTAAGCTGCGTATCATTTTGGATACAGTTTTGAGCTTTTCTGTTTCTTTTATTCCCTTTTGTTTACTGGTACATCTTAGAACCAACCATTTTATTTTTTTTTTCTTTTTTTTTTTTTTTTGGTGGGACAATGCATTAAAAAACCCATTGGATGCTCTGAGACATGTATTTCTTTGTTTTGTATCTCTATATTTGTTTTCAGAGTCAAACATCTTTTGCCATTTTTCCTCATTCTGCAAGGAGGTGTAGTAAAAGAGAATATATAGTCTGTCTTCTGAAGATTTCATTTCTAAGTTAATGACTCTAAAACAGTTGCAAATTTAAAACAACTGGACATGATGGTTTTCAGTCTTCACCAGACATTGTGAGNTTCATATTTACTACAAAAGGAAAAATGCTAATTGATATATTTGGTAAAGCAGAGGCAAATTGAAGGATTGCTTGTTATAGCATATCTGCAAATAATTTGCTTTGTCTTGGCTCAGGTGATGGTTTTCATCTTCTCCTCTGAAAAAAAAAAAAAAATTTGAAGTTCTGTAGTGTACAATGTGATCTGTTCCCTCATGTTTGCCTCATTTTTCCTAATCAACTTTGATTTTGGTACTTGTAGCATCATCATAGATCTTCACCTTTTTTAAAATAGACATTGTAAAAACTATTCAGTATTTACTTACAAAACGCAGTAAACTAGCATCACCACAGTTCTTAACTTGCTATGCAGTGCTGTTTCCCAGTCAATAATAAATAGACCTCATCTCAATAGCAGTCCCAGGAGCAGTGTTGCATTTTCTTCATTCTGAGGGGCAGCTATTTGCCATTACTCATTGTTTCCTATCACTTAACAGTTTTTGAATCAATTCCAGGACTCTGTCCCGTGCCCCATAGTTATTTATTTTCATTAAAAGTCTCTGGTGGAGGGAACTTATCAAAAAAGCTCATCGAAAACTCACGAAAATTAATTGCAGGTGTCGTTTAAGCTACTGTTGCATCAGGTCCTTCAGAAAGAGGTTCAGAAAGGCAAGCCTGTCTTTGTAGGGAGTTGCGCTGTCCGCGGTCCTGACCGGCTCCACTGGGAAAGCCTCTAGCCGCATTTTCTCTGTAGTTCTCTGCAAGTTGTGGTCTTGTCTAGTGTTCCGCAGTCCAGAGACGCATCGTCTGCCCCCTTACTGAAGAGAAGCATGGACACTTAATATTTAGATGTGCAGAAAGTTATGTTAGCAGTATAGTGATACTTGAAGTTCAGCAAATGTGCCCATCAGTAGCAATGACATTGCAGATGAGGGAAGCAGGAGAGGTGAGGTTGAGAGGAGTATTACTGGCTAGTTACTTGTGGGAATCCAGATAGTGAATATAGATTAATTCTGCCTTCAGTCAGATTCTGACTGTAAGAAACTCCATGTATTTAACTTATTCAGTTAAAAAATATGGCAATGCATCTTTTGAAAATAAAAATCAATTTCATGAATGTCTTTGTAAATGCAAAAGAACTGATTATTTGCTGAGATTTCTCTCTGTAGAAGTCTAGCATCATTGTTGCCTTATCTTTGAATCAGTTTTACTGCCAACGTTGATGGCTGGAACAATAGCGACCGCTCTGGAGCAGGAGCTTCCCTCAGAATGCAGGTCTTATCATGGCTTTAACTGGCAAAGACTGCCATTCATACTGTCACTCACAGATGCTACATAATTGATGGTGTCTGCCTTGCACACCATAGATA
>VXAV01004452.1:517540-562322 GCA_013399715.1 Alectura lathami
CCCCAATTTTCGTTTTTTTTTTTTTTTTTTTTTTTTTTTTTTTTTTTACCCTGGGAGCTGTTGTGATGATATTTTACGTGTACTGCAAGGATTGCATTGCTGAGTTGAAAGGCATCAATATTCTGAAGTATTTCTTAGAAACTGTGTGTTGATTTAGTTCTTCCATTTAACTTTTGAGGACTGTAATTCCTTAGAAGTTCTGCCATATTAAACAGTTGATTTTTCCATATCACCTAGATGTTTCTCTGAACCTTGTACCACCTTAGCTCTTGTGGAAGAGAAAGTTGCTGTCATTTTGTCTAAATCAAGTTAATAGAGCAATATTATTCAAGAAGTGCAGGCTGTCTTATAAGCAAAGCCTTCTATTATCATTGACTGCTTAACACAAAGCAGCAAGGTGCTAATTTTCACATGGAGAGAGGTTCAGCATTCTGTTCCTGGATGTAGACTTCTGGTTTTGTTGCATAACATAATATTTGAATGCTTGTATATCATCAGCTCTATCATGGTGTAACACCATTGTGACAAATGACATTAAGCTAATGTAACACCAGATAGTCAAATGTGATGTATTTTGTCTGATTCAGTACAAAACACAAGCATTTAAAAATACATTTGTCAGTTTAATTAAGGGACATGCCCTGGGACTTTGACTTAAGTCCTAACCAGAAGATAGTTGCAAATGGTGTGCATGTGTATTGTGTGATTAAAGATTTTTAAATAGACTTTAATTACATTTCAAACCTGGTACAGATCATGAGCAAGTGTAAACCTGCATATCTTTATTTTCCAGAGCCTACATTGCATTGATTAGCAATACCATTTGCAATGTGCCATACAAACTGATGCAGATAAATTGACAAAAAGGAGAAAATAGTATTAGCTTATGTCTTGCCATGTTCCACCAGACAAGCTTTTACATATCTGACATTCGAAGGCTTAAAATATTTTAACAGGGCTCTGACTTGTAATAAAATATGGGAGCCAGGCATAAGTAGTTATGTCTTATGTTAAATCATTGAAAATGCTAATAAAACATGTTTGTGGGTTTTTCCTTTAATGAATGTAACAATAAAACAAAATCATTGTACAAGTCCCCCACTAGTTTTAAAAACTGAAAAGAGGAGGTTCATCAGTGACTTGAAATCAAGCTTGTTTGTTGTGAGTTACGGCCTTTTTTGCAATAAAACTCAGTTTATTGGAGAAGAAATGGATGTGCAAGCCTAATTTTATTAGTGTGACTAAATATTGTGGAACTAAAACAAGGGAATTCTTGCATACTGTCACAATTTGGGGCCATATGGATCATAAACTCCTCCATGCATATTTCACTTGCAGACTTCAAATGACATTATCTCATCACAGAGAGGGAGCAAGGAATACACTTAACTTAAATTTAGAAATTGTTCTCGTTACTGAATGTCAGATAAAGGTGAAGCTTTTAAATGGGAGTCTCCCTGATTTACTACCTTTAATGTGCACAGGAAGGGATGTGCAAAGCGCATCATTAGTGTGACAGGGTGAAGGGGGCAACATGTTTCTTCTGTTACAATGGAAAGAGGATGAATCTGGCACAGCTCTGATGTCAGAACCTCCATCACCTTTCTCACAGATGATGTAGATTTTAATTGTGCTCTAGGCTGATTCTCATCGCACCAGCTCCTACGTGACATTGAGATAGATGAAGCCATTTGTTGGCATTATCAGAGCCAGCTGTGTGCTTGGCTGAAGCTACAGTAGGCATTATATCTCATGCATAATCCTCTCATTGAGAGAGGATCACAAGCATCTGAACCATATGGCAAATAATTTTATTATGATCAAAAAAAGGACTCTTGAAGCTAGTTAAACAGAAGAGTCCTTGAAATTCAATCAGAAGAGGTTTTTATTTTCATGTAGCATTATCATCTTAAATTAATTTTTAGCTCTGCTGTCATCTGTGAAATACAGGAATTTTATTTTTTTCCCCAAAAGTAAGAAATTAATGTTTTAATTACAAGAATCAGCATGCAGAATGGCATAGCTTGATTCTTCTGATGGCTGAAGAGTGCCTTGTAGGTGTTAATGTCTTTTTTGTTAATTACACACTCGTATCACTCAGAAGCCCGAATAAGAAGTGGAAAGAGCCTGAAATTAAAAAGGCTGGGGAAGGGGAGAGAATCGTTCACATTAAGCCGTGGGAGTGCTGTACTGGTGTCTTAATGCCTCGCTTCCCGAAGGCTGCCAACTTGGGGGCTGCTTCCGTTTCCTATGGATGAAAACGTGGCTGTAGTAACAGCTTGTGAGCCATTGTTCTTTGCACTGAAAAAAACAAATTGTGCTTAATGAAGTCAATGCAAATGGATGAGATGGAGGAAGAGAGAGGCTTCAGCTCTCCACAGCTACTACTGCTGGGCAGCTGGGAATGGATGTGGGTGTGAGAGATAGCCACAGGCAACCTTTTAGTCTAAGAATGAGGGACAGCCCCTCAACAGGGTGAAGAAGACTCTTCCTTCAGAGTACATAAGGAGAAATCTCATGGCTATCTCCAGCTACCTGGGGTGTAGCAGCCATCGTGCTGAGAGGCAGGCAGCAACTCAGGACAGGGCTCCATGGCTGGAGGTGACTTTGCTACCTGGGAGGCAGCAGCTGCCATGTCAGAACTCCAGCTGCAGGAAGCAGAAAGGCAAAATGGCACCATGTGGGAGTGGGCCGCCTGCCTGCCTACTGGACGCTAGGCCCAGGGGACATAAGCAGTGTCTGTGGGACACCTGCTGATAACACTTGTGTGACATCAGCAACTTTCTCACTAGAGACTTAATGGAACATTGATAAAGGCTGCCAGAGCCAAATGACAACAGCTGCCTTATCTGGAGAGTACCTTTTTTTATTTGGTTCTTTATTGACAAATAATAAAGCCTGTAATTGGGCTGTGGAGGAATATAGCCATGTAATTTACAGGTCCTTTAATTTTCTAGTGCTGCATGCCTGAAGCAGCTTTGGGTTGTTATCGCAGACTCATGAGTTAAGCAGAGGTCCTGGCTGAACTGCTAAAGTACCGTGAAATGTGCATCTTTGTTCTTGTATTTTAAAAGTGTTTGTGTACATCTTGAGGGAAGAAGAGGAGCAAGAGGAGGAACGCCTGTTACTTCTGCAGTAATGTGGTGATTAAGAAATCGTGACTTCAGATATTAAAACAGAAGTTAGAGAATCCCCCGCTGCCCCAGCACAGCTATTACTCTGGAGGCTTCTCCTGCAAAGCACCCATCACTCTCAGCAGGATGTGAAGCAGAGCTGTGCTCGCTGAGCAGGCTAACGGGAAAGGATTGCCTTTGCAGCAGCAGCTGCTGAACTGAGACTTTCTGGATCATGAATGTATGTAAATATGTCCAACTGTTTGCCCTTCACACATCTTTTGCAAGTTTGGAGTAAAAAATATTGTGCTGCTCCATTAGTTTGCTTGCCTATTACCACAGCAGATGCTGTTAAAAACACTGAGATGTATTCTAGGCGAGGCTTCCTGTCTAAAATAGGATAAAGGAATAGAGGCTAGAGGGGCCTCAGATAGCATCTTGAAATGGATATAAAGCAAGCTTTGGCAGTAGGGTGTGCCATAGTCTCCATTGCAATTGGCAAAGGCATGGGGTGGGTAGCTCTTCAGTCCATTAAGAAAAGCAGAAAATGGTTATGGTCTTTCCCAGCTTCTACATATTTGTTCCGTCCTGAGCGCTCTCTACAGCAGAATAACAGCTGCTTTGGAAAGGTTGTGTGGGTTTGATTGCCGACTGTATCTGCTGAGTGGCTAAAATGGCTGCATTTGGATGCCATGCTATACTTCATAGGGATTTCACTGGCAATGAAGGTTACATATAAATAATGTATGAAGAAGGGTGACAGGACCTGAACACTTGGGCTTGACAGATTATCTTGTGATGTATTACAATTAGATATGCTTCAGTGTCACTTCATTTATTCAACTAGTAAGGCTGCATAACTCTTAGATCCGTTTGGAGGTGGATTTATGAAGAGCCTTAGTCATGTCCTCTCAAAGTTTGGAATTGATTTTTGAACATCCTTAGCAGCTTTCTAAATCACTTTGCCCTTAACATGTTTTTGATTTTTTTTTTTTTCATTTTTAAGCATGTGGGATTTTATTAACAGAGATAATAGATGGCTTTATTTATTTATTTATTTTATCTGTGGTTTGCTTACTCTGCTCAAGGCAGTTAGTTGCTAGACCTCTTTGTTAATTTAGCTGATCAACAGATCAAATTGGCCTTTGGGAATGCATCATCTGGGTTTGTTTTGCAAGAAGCTGGAAGCTAATAAGCCCCAGTCACCTTATACTAAATGGTATTTTGTAGAATCAGGAAGTCTAAAAAATGGGAAATTAGCAATAATGTTGTATGCCCTTTGGCTTTGCAAGTAGTTGTAATGAAAAAGTCTGGCATGGAAAGATGCAGAATAAAATGCAGTAAGAAATTTGAGAGCTCAAATCTGACTCTTGCAGCATCTCAGACCATTGGGTTAAAGCAGAAAGGTGATTGTGTTACAATCTCTGTAACTTTCTGACCTACCTGAGTGCTTTAACGCTGGTCGTTTTTTGTTAGTTTTGTTTTTATCAGATGTGTATGCCACACAGTCAGATGTAGAACATTTTGCCTCAAATAGCTAGTTGTGTCCAGCCATTCCAGGCTGCTGGAGACAGAACTTTTTCTTCTTCTAAGTCATCATTTACAGAATAAACTATATTTGTCTGCTTTGAGTATTCCTTGGTAAGAGAGTCTGTGTGGGACAGCACTCGGCAGCAGAACCCAGCAGAAGCTGCAGTCCTCCAGATAATCAGCACTGTGTCCAATCCCCTCCCAGCCACTTCGCACCACAGCACATGCCAGCCAGCAAACATGTTACTCCATAGCAACCTCCTCGATCTTCAGATGGGAACTTCACGTGATTTGGGGATAAATTACGCTCATAGCAAAGCTGATCCAAACCGACAAGGTTTCAGAGAATTTGCTCAGTCTTCTAAAAGCGGATGATAATTGATGGACGACCAGCTTGCAGGACCCTGACAGGCTGGTTGCCTGCCCTTTGCACTCTGCCAGTTCAAGCCTTACAAGTGTGAAATAGCCAATTACTGGAATACCTATCGAACGTAATAGGCCAATGAGCAAATTGCTACTGTGGGACACTGTGGCGGTGTAGGTGGAAGTAAGCCAAGATAAAGTTCTGCTCTGAGCAGCTGCTCCCACCACAGCTTGATAATGCTATTGGATGACCAAGTGATGAGAGGAAGGTATTTCCCCATTTGAACTGCAAGTGTCCTGCCTTGTATTGACTTAAAGTTTATGATGCATGGTACTGCCTTGTTACCCAGGTCCTAATTTGCAGAAATAAATCCTCCTTTTAAAAGGTAGTTAAAAAGGTAATAGGGATAGTCACGGCCATAGATTTTGTGCAAAAGCATTAAATACAATTTTTGCTTGGAATGAAAAGTCATATAGTGTGCACAGTGTTAATACTTGCCAGCCATTTGCTATTGACAGAACAATTTATCTTGATAAAGGACAGTGAAAAATTCCAATCTATTCACTGACATCACATTATCAGCAGTAATATATGACTGCATCTAAATATAAGGTTCAGATCTGACACAGCTGAGGGGTTTCTGGTAATTTTCCTGTAAATATATTGTGTACTGGACAATGAAAAAATGTCGCTTTTACCATGTAATTGGGTGACCTATTTTTATGTGAGATTTAAAGTTTTACTGTGTTTAATGGGATGGACCATAATGTTTCCTTTTTGGATAACCTGTTTCTTTTTACAAGACTTTACCAATAAAGTGGGTATTACCAGGTTTGACAGAGCAGAAATAGCAGACAAAGAAAGAAGCTGAAATATTAGTCTGATCAAAGGAGGATTCTATGACCACAGAAACTTGCTGCAGAGAAAAAAATCTATCTGAAAACATTGTCATAAAAATTTCTGCTGTCAGTATTTAGTATGTCTTCCTTTTGCCAAGATAGGAATGTTCATTGGTAATTTTTAGGCATTTGTTTCCTAACTTTCTTTACAAAAGGATATGATTCGTAATTTTAAAACTGTATTAGAAACCTGGGTTATTTAATTGAAAATATATAAGAAAGAGAAGTGGCAAGTAGCTTTGGAGGAAGAATTTAAAAAAATGATTTTATACAGATTCTGTAGTAGGAAAACAACTGTTGTATAAAGGCAAGAAGTGTAAATGAAGTCTGTGCCAATGTTCTGTACAATCCTTTTTTTTTTTTTTTTTTTTTCCCAGTTGCTTGTTTGTTGCTAAAAAGAGAAATGACACATGACATCTTGCTGCTTGCTTTCAATGTCCTATTAACAGTTACCAAGTCCATTTCAGACGGAAAGAGTAGAAGATTGATTCATGCTTTATGTCATATAAATCAGCCTGAAAAATAACTTTATCACTTCAGTTGTGGCTAAGTATAACAAAAAGGCATGGGATAAAAATACAGACCTCATCATCTTTAAATACATGTTTTTTATTATTATTATTAAATTTTACTCTATACTTAAAACTCCAAGGGGAAAACTGTTACCTATTTTTATTTTTCACACAGTATTATTTTCTGAACATATCTGATTGCAGAACCATTATGTAAGGTGTTCTGCATGAGGAAAAGAGGCTCTCTGCTTATATCCTGCAAAGATAGGGTGTATAACTCACTTCATGAAGATTTCCACCAGAGGCATTTGTACTGTGTTGAGGCTTGAAAAAATTACTAGGCATGTGCTAGGTAGAGGAATTTTCTAATGACTGGAGCAGTGAAAACTTGCTGAGGAAAGAAGACAAATTCTGAATAGTTCATTTCAATTTCAAGGAACAAGAAGGGTGGAGGGGTTTCTATTGAGTTTGCACTTGCAGACTCCTCTGCATACTCAAGATTTTTTGTAGATCAGCAGACTTGTAACAGTTTAACCCTACGCTGATTCCTAAGAAGGTGGTAAAATGTTATATCCTCCATTTTCTTTCTTTCTTTCTTTTTTTTTTTTTTTTCCTCGAATCTTGCAGGTCTTTATTTTGCTTTCCAAACACTTGGCTGCTCTGGGAGGAGGAACAGTCTGATATTAAACCACAAATCATTTGTCCTTCCTTAGTAACTGTATGTGTTGGATGCATTTTATTGAGCAACAGTGATATCTTTGAATTAGAGCAATTCCTCTATCGTTCCCTGGTTTGTTAACTTCTCTCTGTTGCTTCTCTGAGAAGTTATGAGCAGGAGCAGAGGTATCACGCTTGCCTGACTGCAGATCCAGTCGTGAATAGGGGCTCACACTTGGAAGGTTATCTACCCAACCATGAGAGTAGGCCTTGCTTTCACTGAGGACGTATATTCTTCAGAAATTGATGGCCCAGCTCTCAGCAGGAAGAGCTTCCTATTCTTTGCTGGTAAATGGATAGTTCAAGTACTCGGGGGATTTAAGAGGCTTTGCTATATATCCTCCTGCTCCTCCATTTGTTAAAACTGTGTGGCAGTTCAGTGTCAATGACATGACATTCAAGAAAGGCAATAATGGCTGATCCATGTTAGTAGACCTGCTCAGTATTAAAGACAGAAAGAAAAGATTTCAGATTTTTATTTATTTATTTATTTATTTTTCCCTGAGGACAATATAATAATTTATCCTTTTTTCAGCTTCTTGGCACAGGCAAGGAAAATATGCTGTGTACCCCTCAAATGAATGTCTAGGTGTGACAAAGCAGAGACAGTTACTTTTTCCTGGCAAAACTTTGTGTCATCTTCGATGTAAAGACTTATATCTGTCAGGCCACAAGCTCTGCCATAAATCTGTTTGAAGAAATCATGAAGAAGCAGCAACATCCTGCAGGAAAATGTGAGGAATCCACTGGGCACTTTGGACCTGTGGATGACAATGAACACTGAAACTATTATACATGGATAAAGGTAGAATATCTGGAGTTGTGCATTTATGTTGTTATAAGAACCTGGCCTTTAAAGACTTAATCCTGAGGTAGGTAGTACTGGTAGTCCTGTGCCGGCTTCCCCTACCATATTGTGTAATTTTCTCTCTTCCCTTTCCTGGGGTTTTGTATGCTTCATTCACCTTTGGCTAGATTTGTGTCAGACAATTTTATTGAAAGCATGACAAAAGGTGGAAGCAGATATATCATTATTTTGTCCTTTTTTCTTCGTCTTTCATTAAAACTGTTCTGTTTCATCTCTTAACCTGTGGAAATTGCGGACCCACAGTGGAGTAGAGGCAGTGTGATCAAGGAGATCTTCCCAGTGGGTCTTCCCGGCACAAAACTGGAGTTGCAAGGCAGTGAATCTGACCTCTCTTTCTCAATTCATGATTGATTACACAAATGTCCCCATTATTTTGTAGGTTTTCCATTGTGAATATGTGTATCCGTACATGTCACATCCGGACTGTCAGCTTCTCCCCTGCCTTCTTTGTGTAACACCACAGTGGAGCATTAATGTGAAGCAAAAGCATGCTGATGAGTTACTAACAAGTGTATTCCAAGCTGCTGCAAAACAGTCGCTTCATGCTTTACAGGAGCACAGCATGGAACAGCTTTTCCTTCCACTGCTGGAATCGAGGCATTTCTTGGCAAGAGAGCCAGGGCAGGGCAGTATGGTGCCTGCCAGGGCCAGGCCTGATTGGAGGCTGTGGGTGCAGTGGTGGCTGTGGGGGCAGCCCCCCTCAAGCGCCTGCATTCAGAGGAGGTTGCAGCCTGGCTGCATTGCCTGCAGGGGAGGTGGCAGTGCTGGCTCCCAGCCTCCCTGGGCTGTTCTCCTGCTGGTGCTTGTGGTTTGCCTCTTGCAGGTGCTGTAGAAACTGTTAACAGGTCAGCATCTTCTGATTTCAAGCACCCATTTGTAAGGCTTTGCTACAGCCTGTTGGTCAAAGGCAGTTTAGCAAGAGAGCCGAGTGTGAGTGCACGGTGCTTTCCAAAGGGTTGCACCAGGGACCGAGCTGTCACTAGGGCACATGGCTGCCTCTGCTGCTGAGGAAGAAACTGAACCATGATGCTTCCTAGCATGCAGCCTGTGACAGCCTGAAGAGCCTTTCTATTTTTGGGAGAAAACAAGTTGTATTCCTTCAGTGAAATGGATTTGATTCAGGATACTTTAACTACTGATTTGGTGTGCCCTTCTCATCCAGTAATTCATCTAATATGCTTCTTAACAAAATAAGTTGTTCACTGTTTTCAGCATTGGGGCAATATTCTGTTCAACTCTACTTCAGATATCAAGTAAACTGACTTTTTTTTTTTTTTTAATGAATTAGTACAATTAATTACTGTAAACCATGTTCAAATAAATTATTTCTCTTTTCTGATGCTGAGAAAATTTTCAGCTTCTACATATTTGTTGATGGAATCAGTTGAATAGAGCCAGGAGCAATAACTTGGGATGATCATTGACTGCTAAACTACTTGATTTTTTTAAGGTATCAAAAGCTTGGGAAGCACCACAAAAATATATGTTGGAAAACAAACAAATAAGCAAACAAAAAAATAAAAAATACCCACCAAACTTGTTAATGTTTGTGAATTTTATAGTGTAGTTTCTGACGTGACCTAATGAAGTAGTTGAGTACATGAGTAACAAAGTAGTGGGGATAGCTACATGGAGGACATGAGGGTTTAGTCCTAGCCAAACTAAAAGCTACTTTGAATCTCTTGATAGATCTGAATCTGTGTAGACTGAGTAACAGAATACATGTTATATTTATATCTCGTTGATGGCTCACAAACGGCCTTGCAGTCTGTGTAAGTGTACTGATCAATCTCGACAGCTGAACTAGAGCAGTTCCAGACCAGCAGTGCTGAAGAATCTTTGTATTAGGGTTTTGTTTTAATATTGTGGGAGGAGAAAGGAAGCTCACCTCCTCTATTCAAAATTCAGAGTCAAATTTTCAGGGTCTGAAAAAGCAGGCATGTTAGATCAGTTTATTAAAAGGGAGTGAAACTTGCATTTATGTGAATGTGCACCTATCATTCACCAACTGTGACAAACATGAATTTTTTCCTTCATATAATGGTACAAGTATACCCGATTTGCTGCTCTAACTCACTATCACTTCATTTGTAACATTCATTTTTAACTGTCAGAAGTCTCACATGTATCTGTTCATTTTGTTCTTTCAGCCACCTTAGTCTGAATGTAGCTGCATTTACTCTCATTCTTTATTTTACTGATATTTTTAATTTCACTCTGTTTGCTTTTTTTTTTTTTTTTTTTTTTTTTTTTTTTTTTGTGGTGTTTGGAACTTTCCCAGGTGTAGTACTGTCTGTATACGTACATCAGTAACAGAGAGTTTCATTCATCTTCTTGATATAAGTAGAAATGTCACTTAGAAATAATAATAATATAAAATCGTTATATCTTCTAAAAACCTATTTTATTCCTTGTTTTGTTTTTGAGTCTTTTTGCCTTCATCTAGCTTTTTTCATTGCTGAGATTTGATCATGTTCAGGTCAGTTTCAAGATACTTTTTGGTTGTTTCATACCAGTGTCAGAAGCAGGGAGGGTTCCAGCTTCTCCTGCCTCAGCACAAGCAGGTCAGGCAGATGATTTTCTCCTCTTCCTCCCTCACAGCAGTCTACACTTCCTCCTGTCTTGTGATGAGGCTCCTGCAGATAAGACAGAATGGCAAAACCATTAGGCTTTATGCTGTATATAGAATTAGAGCAGGTGTTTGTCAGCTGTGCCATTGCTGACAGACTGCTGTATCTTTGAATAGAAAGACTGTCTCCACTTACTTACAAATATTTTTTGATTTTTTTAATGAATTTAATTGTAAACAGTCACTTGATACAGGATGATATAATACTTGTTTATGTTTTTGGATATGTATCACTCTCCATATCAGTACTTGCCAAGTGCCATCTTTTGAGGAGGAGATTGCTTTTCTGAAAGATTTTTCAATGAAAAAGTAAACCTGATAGAAATGCTTCCTTTTGCATTTCATGAAATAGTTTAACTGTCTCAGTAATGTAAAGCAGCGCTTTTATAAGAAGACTATCTAAATGTGGTAATTAGCTTGGGAAATTTTCAGACACAAAAAAAAGACAAAAAGTTTAAATTTGTTGAGCATTTCTGAATAAAATTAAGCCAAAGTCTCTATTCAGTAGCCTGAACCTAAAAGTGGCCTTTTGGAAAAGATAATGCCAACAGCAGCTGTGCGCGCCATTAATGGGGTTGACTTGACTGCCTTTAGGACTGAAGTGACCTTTTCAGAAACTTCCAAGCAACTATGTAAGTGCCTGCTCCAGCTCCAACCGTGTGTGCTTGTATGTTACAGATACCTCTACCTTTAAAACTTGCTGGAAACAAGCAATCTTGCATGTCTTGCCAAAGCTAAAGGAGGAGGTTCAAGAGCTAATATGCATATCAGAGGTTTGATTCCTCCTGCAATCAAAGGGAGAAGAAAGGCTCACAGTAAGGATTTCACAATGAGGAGAATTAATCTGTTAAGTGGTTAACCAGGCCCTTTCTTTTAACAGAGCCCTTTATTTGGAATAGCTGGGCATGATAAATCATTAAAGTACAACAGAAGGTACCACATAATAAAGAATTTAGAAAGATTAAAGAAATCCAATAATTTAACGGTTTGCACATCAGTTACAAAATAGGGGCAGTAAACATTGAATGGATAAGTGACATTAAAAGCCCTCTTTATGGTCCAAAGTTTGTCTGAATAACATTAATTTACAGCTGATAAATTGTATATTTTTAGTATTGGTAATCCAACCATTTAAACTGTAAAGGCAATGGTAATTAAGTATTACTGCCCAGCGGTGCTATTATAGTTAGTTACAGTAGGGCTGGGTGTGGAACAACTCTCCTTAAAACAGTAGAATTCAAACACTTGCTGTTTTAGGGAGTAGGCCTGGACATGCACAGTGCTGCTGCACATTTTCCTTTTCTTTTACCCACTGGATCCTTATGCAAGGAAAGAATAATGGGGCAGAAGGGGGATGCTCTGTCTTTTGTCTGCTGCTGAATGAAGCATAACAAAACTGCCATTGCCTGCTGCTTCCTTCTGCCACCAAAGGGCAAGAGAAGCAGGAGCCTCCCTCGCCAGCTTACCGTGGATCTTCGTTTAGCCATCACTCACAGCAATGATGCAAATCGAACCTCCATGGGCCACTCACTACCCTTCCCTGTGATATCACTCCAGATTTTATTAGCTGTAGCCACAGACATGAAGGCACAGCCCCACCAAGGCCTGCCTGTTTTTCTTATGCAAGTGGTGATGCAACGTACTCCCGGCACCGCTTTTCATGGGTACCTGCCTGGCTTCCCACTTGTCATGTGCAGCATTTCAGGCAAATTTGGTTGGTCTGCCTTGTGAAAATGAATTATTTCAGGCACAGTGAAGTCTGCTGGGACTGGAGGGAGGAGGAGGTAAAGGGAAGGACACACAGACATGTGAGCCTCGGGAACAAGCCACTGCGTCCCATGGCCAGCACTTTTTCTGAGCAACACTACTAATGTGCCTTCTTCTCACCAAAATATCTAGCTTTATTATTGTGTTACTTCATAGAGTCACTGAGCCACAGGATGGCTGAGGTTCACAGGGACTTCTGGTTCTATCTGGTCCAACCCCTGCTCCAGCAGGGCCACCGAGAGCAAGGTGCCCAGGACCACGTGATGAGCAGTGAGCACCCTTCTGGATGTCAGCTTTCTGAGGAGCTTCAGATCTGGGCTTGACTGAATGCCCAGGGAGTCCCATGCCCAGGGGTCCTCTGCACCTGCTGGCTGCTCTGTGCCCCACTGCTTTGGCTGGGAGAACAAACAGTTGTTTCATGATAAACAAACGTACCAGTGGGAAAAACTACCTCCTGTTTATTTAGGAGGACTCTGTCAGCTGAGCTGCTTTGACCCCAAGCATGATTCCTAAATAGAAATAAGAAGTCTGATGTCAGCCTGGGCAGTAAAGGAAGTTTCACAATCCAACATTTATGTCTTCTCCTAATAACTACCCATGGGCTTCATGTGCAGTTTAAAGTGTCAGGGATCAGTATTGTAATTTCCATCCCTTTCATGCTAGCGCAGAAGCCCCTGTCTCTCATTAAAATTCACTGCTTGTCTGCCGCATATTTCTTGCACCTCCACCTGTTATGTCATCCAGACTTCTGATAGAAACTTATTTGGATAATGTCTGCAAGCAAAGAATTTTCCCCGAAAAGGCTGAAGATGGAGACACTCTGTCAGGACCTGACAGGTGTAAATTTCTTAATGTATGAGGAGTATATGAAAATACAAATCATCACTGAGAGCCAGCCTGAAGCAGACTGAAAAGCTGTCATAAGCAATTTTCAAAAAGTATGAGTTATTTGGTTCTCTTCCAGGAGGAACAACTCCACAGGCATAAATTCGTGAATGGTACTTGACAATCTTAACAAGTCCTTCTCTCCCCGAGCCGAGCGTGTGACAGACATGTGATAGGGATGGCATGCTCTCCTCTGTTCTCCAGCTGTGAAGGAGCTGACATGATAATCAGGGATGGATCCTGCTTCAGCCAACTGGAGGCATGCCTCTGCTGACGCAGATTTCACGGAACTGATTAACCTGACAGAGTGGTCACGTTGGAGCTGATTATTTGCCAAAAGACGTTTTATAGATCCACTTTGTTTCCATTTACTGAGAGCAATGATAGGAAAAGAAATAGCAGATTCCTTGTGACAGGCTCCTTGGCGATTTTGTATGCTCCTGGGTTTGTACGATTTTACTCTGGGCATGTTGAAAGATCGTTGCTAACTGGATGGGCCTATTCACTGGTGTATGGAAATGGACTTTAAGATGGGTTGTGCATGATTGGCAAATCAGTTCTAATTGAGTAAATGTCAAGGTCAAAACAAACAAGTGATGAAGATGAGAAAGCCCTGGAGTGGTATCTGCTTCAAATCATATTAAAGGCTGTTCAGCAGCAAAGTGCTTCAGGGGGACTATGCAAAATTAAAAAGCAATGGAGTTGCTGCACAGTTTTAAGCCAGAAATATCTGTGTCTGTTTCTGAACTGAAATTGAGTGGTGCTGGTAAGGAAATATCCTGACTGAGACGGCAAAATTCTTTGCTCTCTGTACATGAATGGGCTGTAGCATGAGGTGATTTCTGACAGGTACAATGACAAATGGCACATCCCTTCACTGGGGACATGAAGGAGTGCCACAGTGACACTCTCAGATCTCAGGGCACTGGGTACAATTGAATGCTGAGCGTTTTATTGTGGCAGTTGTGGGCGTATATTCAATAATAGAAGCTTGTTAGATTATTTTACATAATATGGTCCTGAGCCCTAGATGAATCCTTTATAAGGATATGGATTTTTTATTTTTTTTAGTTTTTGAAGTCAACATGAAACTTGCAGATAATTAGCATACAAGAGACATCCAGGTGGGTTTTTGATTCTCTTACCTCTTCATTAATTGACTGTGACTCCTATATAAACTAGAAATATAGGCGAATATAAAAAAGTATGATGCAGAGGCCAGCAGACTCCCTTAATCAACGTGACTTGCTTTAAATTAAGTATCAGGAGCCACAATCTGTCAATAAGTGCAGAGCATGCATTTTTCTATGTCAAGTCTTAATATTATAAAATATCAATACAGCAGCTGCCTTAAATCATTGCACAGAGGGGGCTTGAGTGAACGCAGATTTGTTTTAGGTAGAATATAAATTTGTCATTTAAAGAAGTATTGGAATGTTGTCTACTGATTTACCACCATATATTTTAAGCAACTACTTATTGTTGTCTAGTTTCAAAGTCATTTAGGCACTTTGAGATATGCTTAAAGTTCAGGATAAACTGGTAAAATACTTAACAAAGTATCAGAGTATATTTCTGATCCTTTACCTTTTTTTTTCCTTTTTTTTAAAAAAAAAAAAAAATATATATACATATATATATATATATATAAGCTTCCTAGTATCCAAAGGGAAATTCTTTTACCATGTCTCTATTTTTCATGTTTTTTGCTTGTTGCATTTTTGATACTACTATTATTCTAGGGGAGATCATCTACTTAAAGTCATGATATCGAGATCAAATTAAACTAAAGGAGGGTAGATTTAGGTTAGATATTAGGAGCAAATTTTTTACTCCGAGGGTGGTGAGGCACTGGCACAGGTTGCCCAGGGAAGATGTGGATGCCCAGTCCATGGAGGCATTCGAGGTCAGACTGGATGGGGCCCTGGGCAGCCTGATCTAGTGGGTGGCAACCAGCCCATGGCAGGGAGTTGGAATTAAATGATTTTTAAGTTCCCTTCCAACCCAAGACATTCTATGATATGATATGATTCTATGAAATTATTTTAAAAGTAAGTATCAGCCAAGCAATGTCTCATTAGTGGTCGATGTTAGTAACAATAATAACAAGTCTTTGGGGCTTTTCCAGTCAGAGAAGAGCTGCTTTGTATTATTTTATTGCAGTGGTGGCAAGTATATGAAGAGACACATCTGCTTCATGTGAGTGAAGTTGGTCATAAATCTAGTTTTGTGTAGTGTTGTGATGATCAGATCAATCTTGAATTTTTTGGTTTTAATTTTTTTTTTTTTTTTTTTTTTTCTGAAGCTGGTTAATCATTTGGGTACCTCTGTCCATATAAGAAAATGAGATGAATTTTCAGGTATCCAATGGTCTTGGTTTAGGATTCTACTTGTCATTATTTTTATCTTTATACAGAACAATGAAAATGAAATGTCATCATTCAATTTCTGTATGACTGAAGGCTAGGTAAAGTGCCATAGAAACAGAACCTGGTCATTAGGAAACTACGCTGTATCTTTTGATAGGGTACCATTGAATACTTTTAAATCATTACTGAGAAATGCAAAGACCTACACAACTGTGCAGTCATCCAAAATGTAAGGAATGAAGCTGACGTACCTGATGTATTTTGAGATATTTCTGCTGCGTGCGCTGTGGTGTCTTGGTGTTCTAAATGGAAACATGGGGTGCCTCCTGAACTGAGTGGCTCCTTCTTGCTTGCAATTTGTTAGTTTCTGCAGTATGGTATTGAATTGAAAGAATGAATTTGATTTTGAAAATCTGCATACCAGCATTCCTGTGAGACACCGCAACATGGTGAGGGAAAGATTCTCGTGGGAGTAATGGCCTGAGGTTGGTCTCCCACCTCATAGCTTGGCCTTCGTTAGTCATCGTCTACTTGTTGCAGATATGATGTAGAGAAAAGATTGCAAAGTCTTAATAGTTTAGGTATTGTTATAATCCAGAGTAGTTTATATTTTCCAAGCTACCTGCACATTGTTGCACCTGTCTTGGTTCCTGTTTTCAGGTGTTTTCATGCCTAACTTGGTTACAAAGGAAAACTGTTTAACAAATACGTGAAAATGACTGCTGATTCTGCTGTATCTTTTGAAGGTAATTTCTACCACTGTAACAAGCCAGAATCAAAGTGACTTATCAGTTATAAGCCAGCATTCATTAACTGGCACTAAATTATTTTCATCTGGCATATAAAATAGCCACTTTTCCACCCTTAATTAGAATTTGGTCTAATAGGATTGACAAGCCAAGTTGGGGGGAAAATGCCCTCCTTAATTGCTTTTAGAATGGTGTAATTTTTTTAACAGCAGATTGAATTTACTGTTTGTTTTAAAAGAAAAATCTGCCTGGTGAGCAAATGTGTTCTTTTTGTTTTCTGAGTTTCCTGAGACTGTCCATAGCAAAATAAGTTTGAGTACTCTTATCTTTAAACAATTGTATTTGTATGGTATTGCACTGTACTAAGACTGTAATCAGGATTTTAAAATAGAAGGGTTTGAGGGAAGTGGCCAATCACTTTTTTTCATTCAATTTCCAGTGTCATAATCAAATGGAATCACTTTCAGTCAAGTAAAAAAGCATCTGTCTTCCTTAGCATCTGTCTTGTCAATGTAGCAGTATTTTTTTTTCCCCACTTTTGAATTCAGGAACACAATGAATCTCTCTTTTGAAAGTTTTTCTCCAGGCAATTTTTCTCTACTAAACTTATGGAAAAGCATAATCAAATTGCTATTTTCTTTCACGTTATTCAAACTATTACTTCTAAAAAGTTTGTCAGATAAGGATAGTTACTGTTTCTCTCTCCAAACTAGCTCCAATAATGACTTTCATTCTTGCTTTGGCCCATGGCTGTACCCAGAATACAGGAGCAGTGTAATCCCTGCCACATGATCCTAAAGGGTAAATATCACAGAGTCTATAAATACTTGGAAGGGTTTTCCTGCTGCCAGTCAATATTTCAAGGAGCAGCTTGCTGCAGTTCTATTTACTCAGAGCTAAAAATACAGGAGTTGATTCCCTATTCTCGAGGACACTGACTGTGAGGTGTCCCACTGATGGTAGCTAAAGCTACTAGTTAGGTTGTTTCATTTCAGTAAGTTTTTTGTTGTACTCTGTTAGACAACTTTTTTACATACATCCGTGAAGTAATGACTGTTTCCATGGAGATCCCACAAATAAGAAATATGCTTATGCCGAGGCTTCACAAGTTTTCCAAATGATTTATTTTTTCTTTATCCACAGTTTGAGTCCTTTCTTTTGAGAAATAGTATATAAGGGCAACGTGAAGAAACAAAACAAACATTCCACCCCACACCTCAATAATTTTTGGTCTTTCAACTCTTTATGGAGCCTTACTTCCACCTTTGAAGTTGTTTATGTTTTTTGTCATGATAGGAGAACTCATATGAAATAAGAAATTCTTTAAAAGAATTCAAATCTTTAAGGAATAGTTGGTTGAAGCTTTTATGGTAAGATGGAGAAGTCTTGTTTTCTCTCTAGAGCATCTTCAGTAAAGACAGTGACAGCCTGTGTTTCCCACTGCTACTCATCACTCTACATCAATCCTAAAGCAGGCAAAGCTCTTTTGATTCTCTGTTAGGAGAATGAGCCCAATCCATGCATCTGCTCTGTCCTTGGCTTCCGACACTGCCAACAAGGTTACTGAATGAAGTGGTGTGATTTTAATCATATAAACACCTGTCCAGTAGGAACTGGACTGAGACTACCAGCTTGTTTCAGATAGGCCATTGAACAGCTGTCTCATCATCACAATTTCTGATCATGACCACCTGGGGCTGAATTCAAACCTATGACCTACAGGTGAAGGGCTTTGTTACCATTACCTGCACCTTCAACCATCAAGCTACTTAAATGCCTTCAGAAGGGACACATCCTGAAAGTCTGTTAGGGAAGAGAGAAAGGGAGAGGATTCTGCCCCACCAAACTGTCACCTATTCTCTCAATTAAAAATTCCACAGAGGTGATTCTGGCTTTGTATTTGCATGAGAAATTTGAGGAAAGCCAGGTGATATCGGTGATGTCTGTGGGCCAGACAGGTGCTCACGGTTCTGTCGTGGTAGTGCTTGGGGGTGGCGTGATATTATGCCATTAGATGAATCCTGTTGTGACTGATCTTTGCATATTTGAATTTCTCTTGGTGTAAAAAGAAGAGTGTATTGACATAGTGTCTTTGTTTCATATATATCCTGAATCTGCAGTTTTGTAGCAGCTTTCCAGTCCCTACTGTGCATTTAACTTAAATTTGACAGAAACCATAGAATGGTTTTGTAATGGATATTACCTGCGCTCTCAGTCCCTGAAATGCCTTTTGGATGAGCTAATATCAGCAAAATTTTAGTGGGTAGTCAGGGAATTATATAGAAAACATGTAATTGGGCTTCATGAGAAATTGTTGACTAATACCCTTCTGATGGTACCTTAGTATCATCTATGGCTGAGTAATCTGTGTAAAGTGATTTGCATCACAGCCGAGATAGCATCAAGGGTATACTTTGGACAGAAGGCACACTTTAGAAATTAGGATCTCCAATTTTTTTTTTTTTTCCATGTAAAAATACACTACATATGCTCCATGTTTTTCTCAGGGACTATCACACAGCCCTAAAACATTTACAGCTTTGCTTATGCTAGAAGGAGGGGATGAGAGGAGAGGAAATATGACAGTGGGGGCTGGTGGCAGCGTGAAGCTGCAGCTCTCCATGTGCTTTCAGTGCCTTGTTTATTGCTTCATGTGGCACAGCCTAGATGAGGCTCATTGAGAGCCAGCTCTAATTGAAGCTGTCCTATAAAAGTGCTGTTATGAGCAGATGTGGCTGTACCAGGGATATATATTTTTTAATGAATTTAAAAATATTTTATAAGACATAAAATATTTCTGGCCAGAAACAAGATTCTTGGCACATGCTAAGCATTTAAGCTTCAACCCAGAAATTTATCTTGGTTTTCTTACTCCATTCTCAGTCCTCAATTTCTCCTGAGAATCTGGTCATTAGTCGACCCTATTAATACCACTTGCTTAAAAATGCTTCATTTGGTGACCTTTTCCATTTTGAAATCAAACCTATCTTTTAGAATAGATTTTTTATTGGAGAGTGGAGGAAAAAGGTCTCTTGCTTGTTAGAGAAGACATCAGGGAATATTTGGCACATTTTTTAACTTATTTTTTCATAATGAGGCCTTCTTTAGCATTCCTAGGTGTACTTCTCTGCCTTCAGTTGTGATACTCTAATGCCTGTTGAAAACACAGTCACGTTTGCATAACTCTCTTCCTGCCCACATACTGGTACGTAAGGTGGCAAAAATGTGTGGTGAAGAGCAGGGACCAGCTTGGGCACCAGTTGAAAAGTTACAGCATTGTGGTAGCTCACTGCAAGGAGCCAGAGCTTCTCAGTGTGTTTTTCAGTAAATCCTTCTCTAATAATTCAGTTTCTGAAAGACTGACCAGTTAATTAAACCATGGGTGAGTTGGCTTAAGTGAAACTACCTATGATTATCCATAATTTTGGATTCATCTATAATTGTATTTTTGCTTGAAGTAACTTTCCTTGGGAGTCAGAAACTCAGAAAGGAGTGTTTTCTAGAATGATCAGAAAAGTTGGGCAAACGCGATGGCTCTTGGAAAAGGTCAGAAGCAGAAATTTATTTTAGGCTGTTTGGGCTGTGTCCTACTAGTAGAAAGAGGGTTTACAAAAAAGCAAAACTAATGACTTGAA
Source organism: Alectura lathami (assembly GCA_013399715.1). Classification (NCBI taxonomy): domain Eukaryota; kingdom Metazoa; phylum Chordata; class Aves; order Galliformes; family Megapodiidae; genus Alectura; species Alectura lathami. The sequence goes on from VXAV01004452.1 coordinate 537,578, forward strand.
GGTGAAGAAGGGCTATAATGAAAGAAAGCTTGAGCAGGTATTCCAGAGGTGTAACTCTTTTCTGTGCTTTGCTTTTTTGTTTGATCTGAGCCTTTGCAGCATCCCTGCTGTGTTGCTTTGATGTGGAGCTGCAGGTCTGCACCTTGACTGAGCGCGCTCCGCTCCGCAGGGAGCACTGCTTAGGGACCCCCCCTGGGCACGCCCCCTACCAGGGGATGCCTGGGGCCAGGGGCAGGTGTGCTACTGCAGGGTAAGGGGAGGGAGGTGTGACCATGCTTGGAACCGTGAAGCTGCCTGAGAATGAAGAAACCATTCTGTACAAAAACTAAATTTATCATGATAAATGAGAAGTTCACCATGACCCTGCAACAGAAGGGGCATGTTGGCAAGAAGCGGTCCAACCTTTAGCTGTGCAAAGCGATGGCTGATTTGTGAGCGTGGTTCCTCCTAGGCTTAATCAGCCTAGGAGTGAGTCCTGATGCAGAACTCATGTTCCCCATGGATTCAACGCTTTCAGACCTATTAATTTATCTTACAGGGATCAACGTGATCTTAGGCAGAAGAGCCGTGCCCAGCTTGGGCAGGGGGCTCTCCTGGGAGCTGCTGGCTGGTAGCAGCCCTGTACCCTGATCCGCAGGCATTGGGGAGGGCTTGGGAGCAGTCGACGCTTTGCCTTGCAGCTTCTTCCACTTTTTGCAGGTCCAAACTAGGAAGGAAGGAGTGATTTTGTAGCTGAATTCTTGAGCAAATGCTTCTTTGTCATAAGCACTGTCAAACAGCCTCGTTACCATGGCAACTCCAGCTAGATAACCCATTTGGGAAAATACTTGTAGGACCTAACACTCTATCATCTGTCATTCAATAATTTCGTGTTCATAATAACTAGGAAATCAATGGCCATCCTCCGAGACAGTTTGCTGAGAGGGTACACGTGCCGCTGGCAGTGCGCAGCCCACGGTCACCTCGGCCTGCGGGGCTGCCAGGGAGCGTGGGCTGCCGCTGGTTTATCCTGGCCGGCCTAGAGGTTAGAGACAGGGTGGGCTTTGTGATCCAATTAACCTGTGCTGCAGACACACATGAGAGAAGCAAATGGCACATAAAGTAGTTAGTACAGTGCAAGGAAACAAAGGTTTAGGTAGAATTAGCTTTTCACATTTTGAAATACCAAGGGAAACTATGGGCTCAAGTTATCACATGGTCAGCATGAGCAAATTCAGTAACTTAAAGGCATTTTTTCTTATCTTGGCTTTCTAATTAAACTGCTTATCATCATAAAGGCTGTCTTACCTGCATGTTATGTATTGAATATAAAGCAATCATGGAGCAGTAATTAAAATTCTTAAACATGCACCCGTTGACTTTACATACAATTAGTTTACTGCAGTGTGTCATTTATTAATAGTGCAAGTTTTCAAAATTGAGCCCTGGTTGGCTATGCAGGGAGAGATGTATTTAGTAATTACTTTGGCAGTGTTTATCTGTTTTGAGGGAAAAAAAAAAGTGCTAATATCTCTAGAAAGTAATGTAGTAAATAAAAACCATGTTAAATTGAGGCTTGGGGAGAGAGAAGGAGTCCTTGCTGGTTGGATATTACAGAAATGAAGAAAAGGTAATTCTTATCATTCTATAAACAGTACTTGGAAGATGCTTGTTCTCATAATTTGCAACAGGAGTATAGTTTTTCTTATATAAATGATTTTGAGGCACAAAGATAAGGTGGCTGTTTTCCAGCTGGCTGTTTCGGCACACTTGAGGTCCAGTTAGCACATGGGGCAGGGCACATGTACACAGGGCCATGGGCTGAGGCTTCGAAAAATTGTTTGAATTCTAATTTGTGCTGGGAAACGTGATGAGTTGTTTTTTATGATTTTCTGCAAAGAGGATCTGCCTGATGATGGGAAACTTGTGATCCTTTCTGCAAACGTAGTAGTCAGTATTTGGATGAGGTGATACCTTATGTATGCATTAGCACAGGAAATGAGAAGCAGTGTGATCCTTCTGATGTTGTACCCAGAAGTCAAACTGAGAGCTTCCAAGGTACTTCATCATATAATGCTCTGCTGTGGTTTCCTGAGGTAAGCATTTGCTTTAACGGTTTTGAAAGCTTGTTTGAATGTAGAACATCTGATCACACTCAGTCTGTGATTTCTGCATAAATTGTTTTCAGTTGTTCAAGTTGGCAGAAGTACTTGCAAGCCCTAATTCCTGCATTGGAGATGTGTTACTGTTGTCTCAGAAGCAGAGAGTATTTCATTCACCCATTTACACTGCAAGCTTTGGATAAATATATCAGTCTTGGAAAATCAGTTCCTGATATTTTTCTGTGTGGAAGTGGGTGAAGAAACCTTTTCTTTTTCGAGTTGTTCAACACAGTGATGGCACTATTCAGATGGCAGAGGTTCAGAAGATGCATCCTCATCTGAAGTTGTCACAGCCCAGCGATGGAGCGGCCCAGAACTCAGTGTAAGTCAGAGGAGGAGTAGAGATTTCATTGTGAGGAATCTGATGCAGAAGGCTCCCTGAAAGCAGCGGTCTTAAGGAGATGTATGAATGAGATACCAGAAGTTTGGCGTAGAATATTTATCTTCAAATTGTACAGCTGCATTAATAGCAGGGGGGAGGTGGGTGCAAGTGGAAGAATTAAACGGACATAGAAAGAAGGGGCTGTGCGAGGAGGAACAATGACAGGAGAGAGTGGCAGATGAGGTTTGGATGTTGGAGTCTTCAGTGGTGAAGATGCTCTCCTTGAATGGGAAATGATTTAAAAAAAAAAAAAAAAAAAAAAAGTGATCTCAACAAAAGTACTCAAAATGGAAATTTTCAATCATAAGCAGACAAGATAGATGATAATCAAGCTATGATGTGGCTCAGCCTTTCAGGAGGATTTTTTAATTCCGTATAGAAAAACAATCTGGACAATGTGGAAAAGGCACCAAAGGGGTTAGCAGTAGACCCCCATTTGAGAGAAGTGAGAAACTGAGGAAAAGTACATCCAGATGGCAAGCTAAGAGGAAGGAAGTGGAGCATATGAATGGAGAGGAAACAAACAGGTGTTTGAAGTGGCACAAATGGCTTGTCACACTGTGTCAATGTAGCAGTCCTTGAGGAGGTCAGTTTTGTATAGGAAGTAATCTTCTCTCCTGTGACTGAATGACAAAGCCAGCCTTACTTTTCTGTGTCCAGGGCTGTTAGGTACCTCCTGCAGAGAAAATGCTCCCCACGGCCTCTCCAGTTTCCTCCCTTAGCACTGGGGTGCTTGGCAAGAGAAACGCTGCCCAATGTGGATGAATTGATACGTTCTCCTGTGTTCTTAGTTCCTAACTTTTATTCAGATTATTAAAGCAATGCAGGGAAGAAGTAAGAAGATCCATTTATTTGCCTTTATGAATGGAATTGGCACCTTCTATTGCTTCCTATGGGGATCCTCATATTTACTTTGTGTGGACTTGAAGGGGGCCGTTCTAGAGATAGGGATGCATTTATTATTTATTGGTTAGGTCTTGTGCTTTCCCCCTGCATTTGTCAGTAACTGCTATTTTCTGTCACCCACTGGAAGATGGAAAGGATGAGGATTTGCAAGAGCGCTGAGGGAGCACGAACTGTGACTGCCTCTTCCATACTTAATGCGAGTGGGTAAATACACAGCATCAGTTTCCAGTGCTGGTACTCCTTACAGCCCTGTGGGTCCTTCTTCCCTCTCCTCCTCCCCCGCCTCTCTTAATAGATGAGGAAAGCAAAGAGGAAGTTGTAACGTGACATTCCCTGTGTGTTGCAGGGGATAAATATTGCCTCCTCTGGTGCTGCTTTGATCAATCTATTTTTAGTCTGTGGTTGGATCAGTAAAGCTTGTGCTGGAGAGTGTGAAATGGCATTGATCAGGCTGGCTTCTGAAGCTGGGTGAAAGACCAGAAAAAAGTTTAAAAAAATAGAAAATCAATTAAACCAGCAACCAAGGCAAACCCTGGTTTGTTTTGCTGTGCGCAGGAGAGCAGGGGTGCAGCTGTTGCTTGCGATAGCTCCCGATAGCTCCCAAGCTGGGACCATCCCCAGGAACACACCTAGCAAATCTCTGTGGCCTTCTGCCCAACAAGGGGGGTGTTTTAGAGTTCAGCTCTTGGTAGGATGCATAAGCTGGAGCAATTTAGAACCGATGGTAAAGGGAAATCAAGCAGAGAAGGCTTGGGAAGGAGCAGGACATTTTGGACAAAAGCAGTAAAGTTCAGAGTAGTGAATGAACAAACTGGGAAACAAATGCTGTGTTATGGTGGCGCACAGAATTTAACCTGGGCATAGGAAGCAAGAAAATAAGGAGCAACATGCAAAAGTGAAATTTCACCGTACAGTAAAGGAAGGAGAGGAGAAAATGAGATAAAACTGCGTAGGTTTGTGTTGCCAGTGGGAAGTTACTGCCAATTTTGTAATACATATTCTATGTGTCTTATTATAAGAGCCACCTGCAAAGGGGTTTTTTTTTTTTTGTTTAAAACTGGGTTTAATGTCACACTAGTTTTGTTTCTTTGCAAAGTATACAGAGAGATCTTGAATTTTTTTGTCATCACAAACAATTTCTGAAATTCCCTAGATACCATCCTCTCCTGTGCTATTGCTCTGCTGTCACCCTGCTTGGTGTTGGGTAGATCCCCCAGCATTAAGCTTCTCAGTACTTTGTAGAATTCTACTAAATTTTGGCAATTATTTTTAGTGTTTCAGTATTATGCACCACTAGATTTCTGTATTATTTACATATATGTAAAATGATGATAAAATTACCTCATATTCTAAAGTACATTGATATCCCTGTATGAAAAGTTCCATATGAAATGGACGTGCTTTTGTTGTCGTGTAAATTGTTTACTGACAAGTATGTAGAAGATTTTCTGATAGAAGCTAAGATTTAATAGTTAAAGGCAATGGGTTTTACTTGCTTAGAATTGTTTGGTCTTTTGCTTGTACCTGAAATAATAAAAATATTTTCAAATAGAAATAGATCTTTATATAAATTGTTCTCCTCCAGCAGTAGTGCAGACAGAGCTTTGACAAACTTGCTGAGGATGACAGTTTTTCATGATCTTTGCTTCTCACCCTTATTTTATCACTTAACTTGCCATTATGATAGCATGTGTTTGAAAAAACACCTAAATGATTAATTTTATCAGTTAAATCATGACCTTTTGTGAAGTGTTTATATGATGAACTACAGCAGGAAGTAGAAAGAAGGCAAAAGCACCCTTTGTATTCCTTGCTAGACATACAGACATTCGATCATTTCACATGGTGGTTATGATGTAGTCATAGCTGTATCTGAACCCTGTTGTCTGGCGATCAATATGCATATCTTTCATAACTTAAACAGAAGAAGACATCCTGTAATCAGGGAAATTGACAGCTAAATGAGAGTTTGTGATCAGTTGGTATCCCCTTTTCCTGTGAGCTCAACTAGAAAACGGTTATGTTTGAGTTTTGCTAAGAAAGCCAGGAGAAACTAATTTAATTTGAATTTCTGACACGTTTCCAGGAGAAGTGATCAGTGAAGTTGTCAGGATTACCATATGAGACTTGTGTAATTTTTATAGCAAACATGAGTCTATCCTGATTTAGTTTCTGAATGCCTTATGTCAGGAAAGTACTGACACCTTTTAGTCTCTCTGCTGCTTAAGATTTTGTGCAGGAGAGCTCTTGACTGCATACTTATGACTTGTTGGGAAAAATAGCTCTTAAGGGTGATTTACTAAATTCTCATTGAGGCTTGCTCTTTCTTAGAATGCATCACTGACTTTCCTGCCTCAGCTGTTCCAAACACCATCTTGGATGTGAAGTATGCTGAAAAAGCTTTTTCATAATTTTTATTCAAACAGGAAGTGTGACTACATCTATCTATCTATCTATTAATCTATCTATCTATAAATAACCTCTGTTCTTACAAGGTAACCCAGTTCTGAGAAATGAGTAGCATCTAAACTTTTGGGTCACTAAAGCAACTGAACTTGTAGTGTAATTCAAATTTCTAACTTGAGACAGAACTGTCTTCTTTTCCCTGAGCTGACAATGTTGTTGCTCAGTGCATGATAAATTAAGTTTCCTAATTTATTTCACCATCACTGTTTGAATCCCTAAAGCGTTAGTGTAAATCCCTAAAAACATCTACTGAAGGGAAAGAGAACATCTTTACAGCTTCCAGTTAGTCACTCCAGTGACACAGTGAGGAAACTGTTGAGGTATTAACATTTAAAGAAGACTACCAGAATATATCTGCTATATGCAGGTAGTGTTTAACCATAGAAAAATTGTTGTCTTTTACTATAAGTCATTCATTCTTTCTGAAACTTGTGGTTCAGTACCTGGGGAACAAAAAGCATTGTTTGCCATAGCAACCTGAACATCCAGATACAGTATGTCTGTCAGTTTTGCAAGGGCTAATTTATCATGTAAAGTGTATGCTGCGTATGTCACATTTTACTGTCTGTTCATTTGTTTTGATAATCAAGATCTTGACAGATTTGTCCCACATGTTAGGATTTATAGTAAGGATTTTCTTATCACTTCATTAGGTTGATACATATAATCCTAGTGTCCTGCACAAGAACTCAATAGAAAGGAAAGAGATTCAGCTGAGATGTGGAGATCTTGCAGGGAAAAAAAAAAAAAAAAAAAAAAAAGCAGCTCTCCTCCCCATCCCATCATTCTGATTCATTTTTTTTCCTGTAATTTGTTTTGTATCTCCACAGGAGCAATCATAGAAATGAGGATAAGCATTGACTTTGAGAAGGTTAAATATGTCCCCTTCTATTCAAATATCTTTCTGGTGTTTTTTCTTATTGTTTTTTGTTTGTTTTTAAGGTATGAAGTGTATTTCTGAAAAAATGAAATATGAGTGAGTTTTGGAAATGTGCAGCTTTTCCCTCCAGTGTGCATGCTTACCTACATGCCTCCTGCAGTTTGAAGCCTGCTAAGTAAATTTATTTTTCACAGTTGTCACTTTCTTTCCTGTGGTAGATGAGAGAATCTTTCTTTCCTTTCCAAAGACAAAGAGTTGAAAATGTGGGTGCTGACTTCTTATGGACTAGTAGAAACATAGTCAGATTTAGCCACAGGAGATGCCTGCCTGGCCTGAAGTCCGTTGTTTTCCTTTTGAAGTGTAAAGATTTGGTATGTCTTTGGTGTACAAGATATTAGGTCTCTACAGCAGACTGCTTTGTTCTGAGTGGGCAAGTGGATGGGTAGATGCAGGGGCACAGGGATAGTAAACATCTGCGTGAGAGTATATTTAAACTCTTACAAATGTAGGTACATCATCTGGCTTGCTAGAGCAGCTCATAAAGGTTGTGCAAGTGGCTTTGAGCTTTCCACGATGGAGAACTCCAAAGAATATCTCCTGAGACATCTGTCCTGCAGGGATATGATCTTATTTTTATTTAAGAAAGCATTATCTGCTTTTGATAATGTATAAGGATACCAAGGGCACATGCTGTGCTATTGGACAACGCAGGATGGACACTTCCCAGTAAGTAAATACATTCAATTAAATGTAACAAGACTTCCCTTTTTCCATTCCTAGGACTGGAGAGAATATCAATGGGGAATTATTAACACAGAAATTCGTTGAGCAGGAGATTTTTGTTTCATTTCTCATCATATTTCTCTGTTCTGTGCTTTATCTTTATTTATGACTGATGTTGACAACCAAAATACACTCAGGGCTAGGGAGTGCATTTCGACAGGAGCATGTTTTGAAATCCAAAATGCAAAACTTCAGGGAGACAGTTTTCACAGTGTGAAAACTTAATTGGAAAGGATTTTCATCCAAGATGAATTGCACTTGTCTTGCTACTTTTACATCTATTAATACTTAGTGGTGAAGAAATACACTGAGGGGTTCATCTTCAGCATACACTGGGTTTTTTTAACTGCTTAGATCTTGGTAAAGTGAATGAGACCCATGCCTCTAAAATTCCTGCTGCCTACCTCAGGTTTTCTTTTCAGTGATTTTGACATTCATACAGTTTGTTTGTTGCTGTGCCAAATATTAGTTAAGGATTTCACTTTAATTGGCAGCGTTCTTCGACTGTAATATGACTGAAAGCTTTTCCCGTAATGTACATGGCCCTTTGGCAATTTTCCTCTAGCAGATTCAGTCATTAGGAAGCTGTATTCAAAAAGATGCACCTGTCCAGAGGGCTGGGACAAGCCAGCAGGACTGGGATGCTGTAGTAAGGCTGAAGAGGAGCAGCAGCTGTGGCACGGGTGTCACCACTGTTGAGCAGCAAGGGCCAGGCAGGGACCTGCCCCCCTAAAACTACCGACCTGAGACAAATCTCCCCTCTGAAGATGACAAGCTCCTTGGTTTGGCTATTTGTTCTGGGAGAAAAGAGCAGATTTCAGATTAAGGATCTGAAATTTTGTTCAGAGATAAAGCAGGATTTGCTATGCTAATTTCTGTTCCATAGGAAATCACAACAGAAAAAAAATAAGAGTCTTTGTTAATCAGATTTCATTTGTTTCCAGCCGTGTGGCCCTGAAAGCATTGTTTCACCCTCTCACTTCCTCATACCTGAGCTCAGACCTGGCGTTGCTTCTTTCCGAAGGCCTGGGCAAGTGCTGCAGGCCTCAGGGCTGCGGCAACCTGCTGACACGGCTGGGCTTGCTGTGCCATGGGGGTCCTGCTGCCCCCACACTGGTGGAGCAGCTGCCACAGGGTCCCCATGGTCCCAGCGTGGGGTCCAGGAGCTGGCCAGGCCCGGGGTAGCATCCAGCAGACCCGCACACCTTCCAGACAGCTGGTGCAGTAACCCAACACCAGCAATTTTCAGAGAAAAATGCAGCTAATAAAATTAATTTTCTTCTAGAGCAGACGGCAAGGTAACTAAAGCCAGGTTGATTGGGCTTCGTTGGGATTTTTACCTAATGATCTTCTAGAAAGCAGGTGCGTTGGCAGTGATTTTAAGCTTTAGAAAGACCAAACAGTGTGTAAAGTAATCCTTTGCTGCTGTGCAGGCTCCATAGGAGGGGGTGCTGCTTTTAGATCATTGAAAGGCTTTTCTGGCTACAATAGAATTAATGGCACTTTTATGGCAGTCAGTTAATGACTGTCAACAAACAGAGCTGATTTCTGTTCAAATTGTAATTTTAAATCAAACTAGCCAGCTGCCAGACACCGTAGCAGTACGAACAATTCCTCCTCTAGCATCACACAGTGCTACTCCTGCATCCATCATTCTATCAGGTGTGTGTTGGGAGCCAGATTTGAGATGTACATATATGACCTCATACTAATTTAAGAGTAATGAGATCAAAGTTAGTTGCATACAAAACCAACCATCTCCCCTCTGCCTTAGTCTTCCTTTAGAGACTTAAGTAATTTCTGTGTTGAAAAAATTCTTTTTTACAATAGTAACATGAACTTCTGGCAATAATATTATGTTTTGGCAAAGGGCGAAAGCAGCTGCTTTTATGACCTGATTCAGTACAGGTCTCTGTTTGAACTTCAATACCATGAAAATCCATTCAAGGCCATGAAGACTTCCCCAGTCCTGAGGTTTTGTTGTTTCTTTTTTAGAGCCAAGTTGGTCATTAATACTGGGCAAGACAAAATAATCTATTATATTGAATACATCAATCACTTGATCATTCTTCCAGATTGTCAATTGTACGATCTTTGCCCACAAATAGTGAAGTGTCTGTATTGGTAAATATGTCTCTTTAATGACAGAGCATTATTTATACGACAGGCTACTTTTCTCAGCTTCTTTACCTCACTTTGGAAATACTTGGATGTGACAAAACTACTACTGTAGATTTATCCAAGCTGTGGTAGTTAAATCAGAAGGCAACCAAAAGGGAAATAGTCCAATCTACCTCTAAGTAATGTATTTTAGCCACTCTGGAATGAAAACATGCTCAGCCATCACTCTGGCCTATCTATTGTTTAGGTTTTTTGATCCCTCAAATTGCTATGATTGTCATTTTAGCAGGGGACTAAGATCTAGGGGATCTGAGAAAGATCAAAAGTCATTTTTTTTCTTTTGTACTTTTATACTGATTAGCACACCATGCGTACTACTTAAAACTATTAATTAATAAACCACACAAGACATGATAATTACATTTGACTGCTGGAGACTGTGAGAGTGGCCTTGGTAGAAGAACTTGGATGGCTATAACAGCACTAGATAATACAATCTTTGAAAAGCTCTGAAAAGTCCTAAAAGGTTCATTGAATTAATACTCCTACAAGGCAGGTGTTACTTATTTTATAAGTAAGAATGTAAAAAGAAAGAGCTTTTCTAATGATGAGGGTATCAGAGGACAGAGCAGAGGCAGGGAGTGCTTGCTGCTGCTCCCATCCTCTGAACCAGTTCCTGCTACTTCAGCATTTGAATTAGTGTTTTGTGCTGTGGGTTCAGTTTCACATTGAGGCGTTTCGTTGATATTTGCCTTTGTTGGTTTGTTTTGTGTTTGATTTGTTTGTTTTTGTTTTTGTTTTTCCACAGGTTACTTGAAAAGCTTTGAAACAAGTGAGGATAGTAATGAAACTGAGTTTTTCAAAACATTTTTAAAGTCCAAAGTCATTATCCGATCATTAGTAAAGCCTTGTAATGCAGTTAGATGATATGCTGTTTTACCAGCTAACCTCAGCTAAGGAACTTTAGGTTTAGTACATATCCTAGTCTGTTGTGCAAGAATTAGTCAATTTGCAGCTCTAGAATTGAATTAGTAAAGAGATCGTATTGCCAGTATTAGATTTCTGAGGCCAACAATAAACACACAGGCAGGTGGATGCATGGAGAGAGCTCTCGCTGCCATCTCATAGCTCCCAGGAGTCAGTGAATTACAGATTTCCTAAGCAGACAGATGACTGTGGACAGTTCTCTGTCATAAAGTTGTCTCATACCTTTCTGAACCCTTTTCTGCTTTTTGCTTCCAATGAGTTTTGGTAACGAGTTCCACAGTTGAGTTACTTGAAAAAAAAAATGCAAACTTCCTTTTGTTGCTGTAAGTGTATTATCTGATTATTTCATTGTGTGATATGAGAAGGAATGGCTTCCAGACAGAATTAGAGGCAAAAATAATGATTAAGATGAAAGAGGCAGAGAAAGTGAATTATTTTATATCTGTGTTTCTCATCTGTCCTCCATAGCTCTTCCATTTCCATTAAATGATTTAGAGATGGAAGACTGCTGGCTGTGTTCAGGCGCAGGTATTGCCTGGTTTTGTGCAGCTCCCCAGTGACAGTTTTTGCTCTGTTGTCATTTGTTTCCTTGAAATCCTCACATTCTGCTTGACCTCTTCCTGTGGTTGAACACTGAACTTGTATTTCAAGGAAAGTATCCACAACTCGAGGTCTATTTTCTGAGTAGAAATAATTTTAGAGCCCATAGCTCTGAATGTTTTAACAATGTTCCCTAAGTGTATTATTTAGTGATTATTGACTTGAGGCTTCATACTCCAATTTTTCTATAATCAGAGCCGTTTATGCAACTCTATTCAACTGTTTTAGGTTCAGATATCCTGAATAAAATTTTGTCATTTCCTTTAAATCATTTTAAGCTTATTTATGAGTAATTCTATTCAGTACACTCCATAGTGTTGGAGTAAAGGTATGCCAGATAGTTTTCTTCTAAGTAACTTATGAGGAAGAGAAAGTCTGGTTTCTTTTAGGATTTGCTAACAAAGTCTTTAGAGAAGACTCTTATGGTCAGCATTGGCTATTGAACTGACACTGTTTATCTGAAGTCTTTATGTATTCATAAAGCTGTGAAGTGCAGTAGAAACATCATCTGCTGTCCTATAGCACTTCTGTATTTCGTTATGGGAACAGCTTAAGAAAAGATAAGGAAGCCACTCTGAGTGAAATCCTTAGAGAAGAATATCATAGATTAAACTTCGAGAAGGGAAAGAGAAGTAAGGTATCTGAGCTGTCTGATGTTTGGCCAGTAGGCCTGGTGAAGGTACTTGCCCCCAAAGAAAGATAACAAGCCTGTTTATGTGGAAGTGGTAAATAAACTGTTGGGTATGGTTTTCTTGTTTGTTTGTTTGTTTGGGGTGTGTGTGTGTGTTTTATTTTTCCATGTGGACAGCAAAAGGGACAAGTAGCTCCAATGTCGAAGGGTATCCGGGCAGAGAGAGGTTCTTCATGTGCTTGCTTTCCATTCTTTTTTAGGCTTATATTTACACTGTGGACTGGGAATCCCATACATTCATAATAAATTTCATAAATGTTAATTCAACCATGGATGGAAAATATCCCAATATACTGGACTTGTGCTATATGATGCTGTGGGTGCTACCTACTTTCCAGGAGACATCTGAGCCTGATTGTGGAATCGCTTAAGGACCACATTTGATGTGTAGTCAGAACAATGTGCATAATTTTTGGATAAATCTAATCCTTCTGGAAAATAGAGAAAATGTGGATTCCATGTTCTGCCTTCCCTTCTCTAAAGAAGTCCTTTTTTCTTTTGATATGTTTGTTTTACAGCAGCGAAACCCTAATACTATAAATTTCATTGCCATCTATTCTGTTAGCTGAATTCCTGGGGATTCTTCAAAATGCATGGTGGGTGCATGGGGCTTGGTAGATTCAGGAGGAGTGTGTATTTGGAGGAGGGCAAACAGAGCTCGGAATTCTACCTTTGCCTCACTGGGCTTCACCACTGAGTTTGGACTGACAACTTGACTATCTCCTCTTAAAATGAGTATTATCATTCATTTTATGTCTTTTAGCTGTGTGATGAAGAAAATAAAGGAGTGAGTGACCTTTAATTTGTAGTGTCATTGCCTTAAATTTTCCTGTTTGGAATAATGAACTTTCAAGCATGACTGCTTATAATTGGACACTTGTATACTTCGATGAGGAAACTACATACCAAATGTAGAAGTCGTCTCCTAGATACTTAGAATGAATTAGGAGAACTAACCAAGGGCACCTTGTTTGAAAACGTTAACAGAAATTTTGCTGTAACTCTCTTGAAATTGAACTCCATCCCTTTGCATTACTGCATTCCTGGTTTGACTGTAAATTATGATTTTATTCTTTAAGGTAACATTAAATTGTAGGTGATGAACATGGAGAACTCCACAATCAAGAAAAGCATTGAATTATTCAAATATCTTTGAATTACATGTAGAATAAGAATTACTTGATTATGGTTTAGTACCTTCTTGGNAATAAAAAATAAATTAATAAAGGAAGAAAGGAAGGAAGGAATGAGATTGATTTCTATCCCAACGTAAAATTCAGCTTGACAAAAGCACATAGTACATTTCAATTTAGTCATTAGTTAATCAAATTTTGCCTTGAATTTCATTTAGTGCTGCATTAAGTTTGGTATTTTGTCCACATGTAAAATCAAAGCAGCATATTTTAGATGGAGCTCAAGATCCTGGAAATGTATCTTTTCTTCTCAGATAAATCTTTTCAGCCCTGCAGACTATGCCCATTAGTGGCTGTAGAAGCAGGAGATAGAACCCTTTTGCTCTACATATGGGCAAAGGGCAGGCACTTGATAAACGAATGGAGAAGCCTATGTCGGCTTCAGAGAAGGAGACAAAAGAACCAGAGGAAGAGCAATGAAAAAAGAGACTGTCAAGGGAAACTGCTGAAAGATTAACTGCAGTTTTCCATTGCTTACTTCATCTGTTTATTGTGGGTTTTGTTTGTTTGTCTCCTGTACCTGTAAAACTGGATTCCTGTAGTAATATATCCTTCCCCTCCCCATTTTTTTAAACAACTAATTGTAAAGGACTATCAAAAATATGCCAGGGAAAATCATGGCTCTCTTTATGAATGTAGTTTAGCTTTCAGACTGTGAATGAGTCAGAGGAGGTTGTGTCAGTGGAAGGAGAGAACACTTTCATCGAAAGATGGCATGGCTGTCCTTGCACAACTGTGTCTGGTTCCTTGATCTGACTTTCTTAAGTTCAAAATTTGCACATCTGAGAATCCTTCAGCACCTCACAATATAGAACCCTTCAAAGATCGAGCTGATGTTTGCTTCATGGGTTTAAACCTCTCAGTATGTGCAGCATTTCATGGTGGTGTGGAGGAGGAGAACAGGGACTGATACTTTTGAATAATGATGAACGTGCCACCGTGTTTTGGGTTTGAATCCCTTGGACTTTGGGAAAGTTCAGAACCAAACTTGTCTGCCTGTGTTCTTTCACCAGGTAAAATAAATCTTAATGTTATGTTTCAGAACGGTGCTTGAAGCTGATGTAAGAAGAACTTGCTCTGTTAATCATCATTATTTGATTCCTCCTGACTCTGCCCATTTATTAGAGATAAAATTTAATTAATTAAGATTTAGTACCAATCTATCTGTAATTTACATAGAGGTCCTGGAAAACTTAGCTTATATGCAGAGTTCACAGCAATGGTCCAGTTTTTCCTATAGGCTTCCCTGCTTAGCTTTCATTCTGGCTATTAGGTAAAATTAAGGCCCAGAAAATCGGATTATTACATCCCAAGGGGCAGGACTGATAAGCAGCACATGATTGTTGATCTGCTTGCTGCTGGGTGGTGGTGGTGTTTGAGGTGCTCCTGGATGCAAAACCAATTTGTTAACAATTAGTGCTCATTAGAATCATTTCCTGTTATCGATTTTAAATGTTTGACAAAGCACTTTTAGGANTCAAACTCAACTAACTGGTTTCATTGGTTTCCCAGTAATTATTTTTGCTTTGGATCCCACCTGCTATCTCTTCCAGATTAAAGATGCTTTGAAAAAAAGGACATAGTTCTTGACTAGGAGAGTTGCTGATAAAAGAGTGAAGAAGCAAAAGAAACTTGTAAGTTTCTGTCTTGGTTTGTTTATGGGGCTTTTTACCTTGTGGAACTCTTCTAATGGATTACACGATGTACGGCATAGGAATTAATGTCAGCCTGGAATTAAGTGTGATTTCCATTGGCCCTAGCATTTAACATGTAGGTTTAATTTTAAATGCATCCTTGCCTTTATACACACACTGAGAATTGTGGAGCCATTAAAATCTAATTTACAAACGGTAAAATTAGACATAATGGCATGTTATAATAAAAGCTTGATATCTAGGAGTCCAAGAGGGTATAACTGTTGAATTTCTTGGAAATTGGGGCTATAATTACTATTAATCTGTTTTACGTGCCATAAGTGACTTGTATGTGAGATTATTTAATAAACAGTACAATGTGTGCATATATGTAAAACACACCAAATCATGCATGCCTGCATCTCTACATATACTGGATATTTATAACAAGCTGTTACAGACTCATGCTTTTTATGAGTACACTGGAATTTTGGCTGAATTTGACCATGTCATAGGTGATACTACAGTATAACCATCTGGGCTAATTTTCTCTCCTTTTTTGCTTTCAATTTTTTAGCAACATCAGCCCAGGTTTCACAAGCACTCTCATAAAATGCTTACAAATATTGTAAATGTATTAGATGATCCCTGTTGCACAAGGTGGAGACCTAACATAAGGCTTGGCTTGTGCCTTTCCAGTCCCCATTCATCAATTCATCTCACAATTACTGCAAAAATTAAGGCAAGTGTGGGTGAAATACATGAGCCTTAGTCCCTCTAACCTTAATAAACAGAGATGGTATTGACACAAGTGAATTTTGTTTAACCACAGTACATTTGCTTCTTAATTAGTGAATATTCATCTGTCATCAGCAGCAGCTATGACACCCCTCCCTGCTAACACGTTCTGTCATAAATAATCAATGAGAGGCTATTAATATTCATGAGTGAGAATCTGTGTAGTCATGTGCACTGATGCAGAGACAGGGGGAGTGTTGCCATGAACTGAGTCGAAACTCTGTGTGTGTATACGTGAGTGTAAGATAGTTAGGGAAAGGGAAGAAGAGCATGCTGCTACACACTGCCCTGGCTGATGCTTCCCGCTCACAGTGGTGTGTCTGTATTTCTGGGCTGGAGTGACTGATGAAAAACAGTAGTCAAGTCTGGAGGGTGATTCCCTGTCAGTGCATTTGCCTTTCAGTGCTGGGGAAATTAGAGGCTTTGGTCTTGTGTTGCGTATTAGAATGGGCTGCAATCTGTGCACTTTTCAGAAGAGAGAGGAACACTACAAACTGCTCTATGAAGTTTCACAGGTGAGTGCAGAGGATATTACCAGCATCTCCAGAATAAAAATGTGTGTGCTTTGCAGACAGTAAGTAGAGATGCTTTTGTTTTGCTTTTTCTTTTTTTTTCTTTTTTTTTTTTTTTTTTTGTAAATTTACCAGCTAAGTTTTATTGGGGGGTGTTGGTAATTATTAGTATTTTGGGTGCCTGTTGTTTTCTGCTCATTTGCCACTCCCCCTTCAGATGACTTCCTGTGGGATTCTTTTAACATTTTTGTGCATCTTCTGCCAAGATGTCAGTCATATAGCAGCAGTCTCACTGAACCGTATCGGTGGTGTTTTAAGGGAGCCCTTAGCTTTGCTAATGAGACAGATTACAGTAAAGTTGCACTGCTGCCTCTGATAATGTTAGGTTTATGATCTCAGGTATTTCTAAGTTAAGTAACAAAGTTTTTACGGCATGCCTGTGCTGACCAAGAAGTGTATTAAATTTTCAGGTTAATTGCAATTGAAATTATTCCAGAACATGCTTGTTACCTTTAAACAGGTAGCAAGTACAACGGGGTCTCAATGGGTGAGGTGTGCTTCTTGTTCATCCCTTGTGTGTGTTATTTCCATTTACTACTAGACAAAGATCCTAATCCCATCCAGTTATTTTCGTGTCTCATTCAGCAGCAGGAGAATAGTATCACACCAGCATAAGCAGAAGTGTAACGGTGTACCGCTAATGTGTTCCCAGCTCCTTCGGAATAAGATGGGAAAAGACAAAACAAGCACTTACCATAATAGCACACAATTTTGCTCGGATCCTATTGAATCAGCGTTTGATTTGCAGCTTTTTGTTTGTTTTCCCTTGCCACAGCAGAAGCTCGCATACTGAAGTTTAGTGCCTTTCAGCGTCTACTCGCTCCCCCTCTATAATTTGTCCTAGCTTTGACACACTGCTGTTGACGGAGGCTGAACACTGGCAGTTTTGGGCTGTGCTGCTGTTGACAGGCAGCGCGGAGGAGAAAACAGCTCGCAGCGTTGGTGGTCTGTTGGCACAGCAGCAGCCAAGCACCCATTGCTGACTGGTTCCCTGTGAGTTCCTCCTGACGTGATTCGTTTCACAGTGGGCTAATTACAAAGTGGATTCTCTACACATGAAGCAGCCTCCTCAGTTGCAGTGTTAATGCACATTTTCATGGTAATGTGATCAGAGCCTCATTAGCCAGTTTCCAAAATGATCCTCTGCATTAATTAAATACAAAAATGATTCTTTTTATCACCATAGAGAGGAAGAAGAAGATTAACATTGTTAATTACTACTGGGGGCAATACCTCTGCATCATTTTTTTACCAATGAACTGGCAGGCATATTCAATCCTAAAAGAATGTCCGCTTGCAGGTAACTGCCCGCTGCTCTGGCGTGTGAAGATGGTCTCTAGGTGGAACACTTCCCTTTAGTTCAATAGTTTCTCATAATCCGATCATCATGATTTCTTATAGCAGTAGCAGAGGGAAAAGCTCAGCAGCACGTTTCCATCTCCTCCCTTTCCCCCTCCCAGCTCTGAACTGCCAAACAGATCTGAAAGTGCAAAATGGAGAGAGAGGAGTAGGTCGGTGTCTTTTTCTGTGCCAGGCAATAAGAAATTCTGGTTGTGCTCTGAAGGGGATTAGACATTTCTTGAATGGCTGCATGTGTTAGGGAGGAAAGAGACTTTTCCTGTTTTAGAGTGAATGTATTTGCAAAACGCTCCTTGCCTTAAGGTTGCATGGTAATAAATGCTATTGAAATGATTAGCAAAGCAGAAGTGTGTGTGTGGGGGGGGATGGTGTTTGAGGAATGCTAGAGACGTTCTTGCCTTTATATTATCCTCTGTGCTGTTGATTTGGAGTGTTTGTGGATGCAACAACCAATGTGCAAAATGAGCTAATGCTTTCACTTTTTACTCTGGTGTTTTCAGATAAAGTGTAATCCCTAGCAGAATCTGAGTGAATTTTCTTGGGGAGCTAAATGCAGCAAGCCTGGTGCTGCATCTTGTGCTGTTAGGGAAATGTCACTGATAAAGTGCAGAAGGAGAGCAGAGAAATGACTTAGTATGCTCACTACCAGATTCTGTGTTCATCTGTAAATCCCTTGCTATCTTTGTTTCAGTGTATGCAGGTCAGAACCCAAAGGATACTGAGCATGTTTGTAACCAGGTGTTTCAGCAGTGATCAGGTAGTGTCTCACACCAGAGCTAGCTCTGTGTACAGTCCTGGTTTGCTGCTGTGAGTGGGAGCAGCAGTAGAATATGATAAATTAAATTAAGCCAAGGCAGGCATTACTACTTGATTTGCAAATCCCTTTTTAACTCTTCAGTCCTGTAATTCCTATAGCACAGCCTTAGCTCTTTCATCTGCATGATTTCTGGAGAGCATGGGACAAGGTAGCCTGTCAGAGACATGAACTGACTGAGGATGAGCTGTGGCTTGCTAGCATATGTGAATCAGATAGATTAATTTATATTCATATAAGGAAGCAATCCTAGCCTCATCTCTCACCTTTCCAGTGCTAGGCTACTTGATTCTGTGAGTGGTCGGTGTGCCGCAAGTAAAATAAACAAAGGAAAGCACATCTGCAGAGGAAAGCCATGCAAACGCTTACAGCAAGTCTTGTTTTCTGCTACTGTTTGTAGTGAGGTCATATTCAGCACTGGAGAGCTTTTTGTTGTAGAGCTGCTGGGAAATGAAGACATTGTTAGAATATGTTTAACTCCTCGCTCTTCCCCACCCCCTCCTCCAGGCGCACTGCCTGTCACTGAGGTAGCGGTGCAGGGACTGTGGAGGCCCGCTCAGAAAACAGCATTTGCTTGAATTCTGGAGAATTTTATTTTGATGTCTGTGTCTCACATGTGTAGATTAGGATTAAAACAAAAAGTCAAACCCTCATGTTTTAAGAATAAAGACTTCAGGTACCATTACGCATTGGTGAAGCACCCTTGTGCTTCTGAGTGCCTCTTCATCCGTCCTCAGAGCATGAGGATCCCTCAGCTTTGCTCTCAACTTCACTCTGAGAAGGCATCAAGTGGAGTCTGGCACAACTGAGCACCCCCCTAAGTCCTCATCTCCGTACGCCTGCCAGTGTGGAAATGGGAGCTGTCTCAATTTGAAATTTATGGCCCCATGTGCTGCTTTGTGGGACACTTTATTACTGTTTCCCACATGCTGAATAAACAGGATTGGGCTAATGAATGTGCAGCCAGGAAGACTACCTCAAGTCACTTAGACAAGGTGGGACCTGGTGGGTGCTCCTGTCCATCAGGAACAGATCTCTGCCATTCTCAGCTCATTTTCTCTTGCACTGCTGTGGTGAAAGAAGTGAGTTTAAGTCATTTCTTACCTGAATGGTAGAAAGTAAAAAGTAATATGCCAAAGATTGGTGAGAATGAAACTGGAGCACCATCTGATCAGTTGTCAGCAGTGATCTCCAAAAGTCTCAGGTGAAACTCTTGGAAATGCTAATTTTTCACTCAATTTTGTGGATATCATATGAAAATATTTCTGTTTGCTGGAATGTTTATGCTTTGTTTTCAAAATGGACAATTTAACACAGAGAAAAAAGGAAAGGGAGAGAGAACACACTGTACTTTCAGAGGTCAGCCGAAGACTGCTGTAAACTTTTTTGAGTTACATGACAAGAAACAGTCCTGGCTCAAGTGAGGTTAGAATTGAAAGGGAGAGAAGAAAAAAGCTGGAAGGGAAAACAGAGGCAATCTGGAATGGCTCAAAAAGTGAGTAGTAGAGCTGGAATTAAAGCTAAAAGGTTGCACATTTTCATTTTACATTTGACCTTAGACGATAGTAGAGCCTGCTTGCAGCGTTTTTAAATCCTCTGAAGACTGATTATGCAGTTTGCTTCTCATGTTGGTTTCCATAATTAGCATAAGGCTCAAATTTTCACCAGTTTAGAGTTCTGATTATATGTTCATTTTGACATCCCTTGGGCTACTTGAAGTACTGAGTTGTAGTGGTTCATCTCTTCACATTGAAAAGTGTTCACAGGAGAGACATCAGCCCTGCCCACTGAAAAGGCAGAGGCACTTCAGTATTTTTCAGAGCATGATACTTATAGCTGGTGATGTAATAATGAAAGAAGACTGGAGGCCGAGTGCTTTTTTTGTCATTGGGACCTGTCTTCTCTGGTCTTGAAGTTTGGATTTATTCAGAGAATTAAATAGACTATATGATATGATCCTCATTTTCTTTCTGAACCAGCCTCCAGCCTCTAATCCTCATTTTTTGGTTCTTATGCCATGCGAGACATTACATGACTACTCCTCAGTGTGGAGTTTGCCATTAGCTCTCCTTCTTTTCTAGAGATACCTAACAAAAGATTTTACATCATCTTTATTTGCTGCATGTCAGTGTCAGCTCCAAATGATTCTCATGAACTTCATCAGCAATGGGAAAGTACTATCTTGTGCTACATCCCCACAAAGATATTTTGGGGCCCATTTATACCTTTATTTTTTAATAGCAATTCTATGGTAGGATACTTTTAGCTCTGGAAGATGTGAAAGGAGAAAATTCTAGGTTTAATTTTCTGGAAATCAGTTGAACTATCCTACTTGAATTAGTAGCAAAAATAGATCTGATCTAATCTTACTACATTCTCTAGTTTTTCCTTCTAGTTCTTTACATTTTTAAACAAAATAGAGACCCCCTGATTCTGAATCCTTACAAGCAGCTTTTCTGAATACTGATGTATCTGTTTGAAATGTTTAAAACAAAAATTTAATGTGCTGAAGGATTCAACAGATTTTTACTGCTTCCTCTCAGTTAAACTGAAAAAGTTTACAGCTCAGTTCTGTAGAATTCCTCTAACAGCTGCACTGTCTCATAGTGGTAGAGCAATGTATTTATGGTAAAAAGATGATCAAGTAGGTTTGTCATACATTTCTAGCCATGTCCTAGAAACTTGCTTGGAATTCCTCTGTGGAAGAAAAAGACTTTTAAAAACTGACTTCATAAAAACTGACTTTCCATACAGGACAGGAGATGGCCTTTGTGGTTGGTAGTCATAGCTTCTCTGGTTCTTCTGTTTTCTTGCTTCTTTAAACGGATAATTCAGCAAGCTTCATCTAAGTAACTAGGTTCCTGTGGACTGTACTCCAGAGGAGGCTCCCACCCTGTGGCATTTCTAACAGCTCAGCTCTTGGTCCTGGCAGTGGAGCTGGCTGTGCTGCAGTGGGTGTCTGTCCATGTCAGCATTGGCTGCTGGACAGAAGCAGTCCCCAGAGCCCCTGGACTTAAGCTTTCACCACAGTGTTCCACAAAGGTGTGAAGGCTCCCTGGGGATTTCTGGAGGATGGTGCCATGGGGATCTGGGCTGCTGTAAAATAAACATCCCTGGCCACTCAGACAGCTCTTGTCTGTAGCCAGGGACACCGAACTAGGCATGGAAGGAAGTTTTCCTAGAAGCCTAAGGCCAATAGCAGGATTTCTGAGGATCATTCTTTTGAATATGACACCTGATTTTTACATTAAGAGCCTAAGCATTATTTTGATTGTCACCCCAGCTGCCTTTGATAAGACACTTAGTTTTTTTCCCTGATAAAATCCAGGAAACCCTGAAATGTTGCCACTGACTTCGCTGAGGCCAGGCTTTCATTTTCTGCCTTGTTTACTCTCTTGTAAAAGACATACAGCTCCCGTGCATACCTCAAGAGGAAGGATAAATAAAAAGCCATGAGATAAGAAAGCAGACAATAGTCTGTGAGATAACAATTCAAGGGATGGGTACAACAGTGGCAGCTATAAAAGCCATACTGAGATTATATCAGTAACCTACAGGGATATGCAATGCTGCGAAAAAAGATGGTTGAGGTACTGAACAGCACGTTTTTCTCCAGTCTTTTGCTATTCCTTGCATTTTGAATTTAACAATGGGGATTAAGGATTCTTCTAATGATCAGATTTTTATGCATTTTTCAGAGAGCTAGCCTTTCTTGAGGCTTGCTACCTGATGTGATTTAGTATGGATATAATCCTCAGGCCTAAGGCAAAACATAGCTTTATGTGAGTCTTACACATCAGTGATGTGAGGAAGCCAATTTTACTACCTACAGCGTTGGCAGGACTGATAGCTGCCAAAGAAGCATATTGTAGGGGTTGGGTTGTTTGTTTTTTTCTGTGATATAGTAAAGGGAACATGGGTTACAATGTCAGCCAGAAACTCTGCCCAATGTGCACTGACTGACAGTGAGTCATTTCACCCAGAAGTCCTCCTGTGGTAAGACCTTAATGGCGTCATGCACAGCACAGGGCCTGGTCGCAACCAGTACTCTTACCCCTAGGGAATCCAAAAAATGCCTGGACCTTTGGCTTTAAGGATATTTAACTTCAGAGTACCTGACCTGTTTTTTAAAGGAAATGAACTTTTTATAATAGTGTATGCTTTTCTTTTCACCCTATAACTTTAAACCTACTGGCTAATTTCAACCACGAATGTTTTTCTGTTATTTTTGGTGTATATGGGCTTTATGAAAGTTAGTTTGATGATATTGTTAGGTAGGTCATTTTTTCAAAAGCAAGGGGAATTCCCAGCTTGCAAATATCACCTCTACAACAATAAATGAAATTCTTTAAAAACTTAGATGCATATGATTTTTATGGACTTGCTTTGTGGTTGCTGTCAAGATAGCTACTTGCTGTTTTGTGTGTTAGAAACTTCTTATTTGCTTTCATTTGTGTAATGATTATCAAAACAAAAATCATTCTGTTCAGAGCGAATATGAGATCAGTTGCTGTTAACAGGTTATTTATACTTTTTAGTAAGAAACGGGTTCATAAAGAGGTTTTCCTATTATGTTTATGCCATGGACAGAACGTCGAAATGGAATTGCAGTGTCTTCATGCAACACACTGCAAATTGTCTGTTATAGTTGTTTGCATTCTGTATTTAAAGTATTTGTGTAGGCAAGCAAAGGATCTATATGGCCATTTCTACATGATGGGATGATGTGAGCTTGTATGACCCTCAATGTTGTGGGTTTTTTATTGTTTCACTTTGAGGAAGTTAGGAAACTCTACATATCCTTCTCTCAGATGGAAAAAAATAGTTAATTCCTTTTCCTCCAGGAGGAAGGTTACTTTTCCTTTCCTTTCCCTCTCCCTTTCCCTCTCCCTCCTCCCCTTCTCCTTTCCTTAACGGAAGCAAACCCTAATAACCAGTGAAATGAAGCAAAGCAAACATTCATTTTCCCTTCCTTTGTGGTCTGACTGTGTCGGGTAGCAGTTTATTCCCTGGAGGTTTGGGCCATGAAGTTTGACCTCTGAAACAACATAGGCAGTGTGGAATGAGTAATCTCTCAAGCTACCATGTCATGTGTAGAATTCATACGCTTCATATGTATTTGTGCCAGAATTGAACCTGAGCGAACTTGATCTGCAGAAGTCTACAAGTATCTTTAATTTGCTAGATGCAGCATAGCTTTTGTGTTCTTCATTTAACTGGAGGATTTTTGTTGTTTTATTCCATATCCCTTGGTATTTCTTTTTCCTAGCTCCTCGAATTCTACTGTTCTGAGAAACTGCTTTGAATTAAAAGGGCAGCCTCACTTATGATCAGTGAGAAAAATTTGCTAATACCTATCAGGTTTAGTTTAAATCTTTAGTTTAAATCTTAGGAAAGGAATTGGGATAACCTTGAAAGACTACATTTCAAAACAGCAAACCCTCATGAATGTAGGCTATTCAGAGTGCCTGAGGCAGGCATCACTGCTGGGGACGTGAGGTTGTGGGATACGGATCTGTGCATGGCCCTAAGGAAAAGGAAGACATTTGTCCTCAGCCATTAGCATGTTGGCAGGAGCCAGCCATGGCTGCATGGCATGAGACCCCAACAGGTTTCTGGCGAGCATAGGTTATGCCCTGCACCCTCAGATATGCCTTTGGGGGGACCATTTTGCTTGTAAATGTCACCACAGCTTTCATGTCTGTGTGCAGCAAACTGGGAAGGCTCCTGGGAAATATCCACAAAGTCACGAGGTGTTCTCTTGCTCTCTAATGTCAGAGAGAGAATTAACTGTGGTGCCAACCATGACTGCATTGCCAGCGCCTGTGCCCTGAGGGCCAAACTGTGGAGAGGGGTGAACTTCACTAAATCCTCTTGAGGACTGAACAATTGAGATAATCAGAAAAAAATATTATCTTCAGTTACCTGTGGTATAACAAAACAATTGACTGACCTATTTCGTATGTTGGATTGTATTTGTAATGTGCTTTTTGCATATTATAGTGATGGATTTGCAGGGAAAACTACTTGGGGAGTAATCATTATTCAGGTCTTTGACACTCTCATAGCTAGAATGTGATGTATTCAGGTTCCTCATGATATCCATGGCTATATGAATTGCCAGTTAAAAACATTTTTTAATGGCAGGAGAAGATGGGAGAAGGGGTTCAATTATTAGTTAAGGTTCAGTATTTGGAATGCTTTATCAGAAGTCAAGGTTACTAAAAGCTGAGGTGGCAAAATCTCTCTTATTGCAATGTGGTTTTAGGCATTTTTTGACTTTCTCTTTGTTATGTGTTCTACTGTTATGGTCTGGAAAGATAAGGATCCATAAGTGTATAAATGTGAATTCCAGAAAGTGTGTGTAGTGTCTAGATTCTTTTTCACTGATGGATATGCTTCCTTCAAAATGTTTCAT
>VXAV01004452.1:566822-584634 GCA_013399715.1 Alectura lathami
TGAGAATAGGGCCTGATGAATAAATTCTGTTGCTAAAGAAAACCACCTCTTAGCACTGTGCAGAAAGGTCATCATGCGCTGTTAATAGCGCTGTTAATTGAGAAGGGTTTGGTCTCAGCCACCCACTTCCCCATGCCTCAGGAGATTTAAATTGGAAGCTACTATAAGCTTTGGCTTACAAGTTTTCAGGAAAGCTGATGTTCCCCTGTTTTTTTGGAATTGAAATATACTGAGGAATGCTTCATTTTTTTATTTCAGTGAGTAAAATCTGAGTGCAAGAGGAGAGCTAAGAAAATCAGATTTTGTTTTATTGTACAGAAACACTGTACAATATTTACTGCTATCTCTTCTAATTTGATTCTCTGACTACCATATCAATCCTTGTTCTCTGGTGAAACAAGATTATTAAGTATCATACATGTTGCTGCTTGTTCCTCAGCGACAACTACGATTTGAGCCAGTTTAGAAGATTTATTTGTAAATTCATCCACAGTGAAACACTTTGGATGTATAAAGTGTTATGAGATGGCTTCTCAAGTCATCAGCCAAGAAGTCTTTTATGGTTTCTTTTTTCTTCCTTTAGTGGGAGATTTTATAGAGAGAGTATGGACGTGTTCAATACTACCAAGTATTGAATTCTGATTAAGTGACTCACCTTCCCTCCACTCCACAACATGTGTAGTCATTTGAACAACGCAAATCACTCCGGCGTTGCTAATATAAACAGCAGTGTGGAGTAAACCTCACTGTCCGCAGTTCAACTGTTGTGAAAATTGTTCCTGTGTTAGGCTGCTTTGTCTGTTGGATAGTTACGTCTTTTACCTAGCAGTTAAAGGATTGAATATAGTATTGCACCAGGAAAGTTAATCTTGCCTGGCCATGTTGGATGGTTTTTGTTCAGTCAGTCTGGAAGGAAAAAGAGTATCACCACTGCAGCCTTTGCTGAGCAGGACGTGCCACCAGCTCTGTAACAACACTTTGCTCCCTTTCTCCTCGGATCTGAGTAGGAGCTGTAAGCAAGGAGGTCTCCTGGCTGGGTCTATAGGTGAGGGCTGTGTCGGTCATCCATTTCCAGGCAGGTCCTGTAGACAGAGTGAGGTTTAAAATGCATGGCCAGAGTTTCGGTGAGTCACTGGCAGAAACAATGCATCTTTTTATCCAGAAGACAAAGGATTTTGTCTGAAGAAAGGGATCCCTCATGTTTCTCAGGGAGGAGGACTGGTTTACAAGTGAACTGTAAACACTCAGTAAATATAAACAGGGTGGCCTTTCTCTCCATGGTGATACTGATACTTCCCTTTGCAGTTTCAGGTGCTGTAAGATATTTTTCCTTTTGCCATTTCAGACTCCTGTAAAAGTATGCTTACAAAAAACAATATGCAGAATTAAACTCTTCAGTAACATAGGAAGGACACTTTTATACCAAGAGTGTAGTGGAGACTTGTATTTGCAGCATGAGGAAGTCACGCTTCCTGTATACCTTGGCATTACATTGAGCCCATTTGGAGGGTAGAGTTTGGTTTAGGACATTGTTTTTCAAGCACACTGCTGAAAGCACATGGTGCTGTTGGTTTGCCATTCTTAGAAACAGACCTGTAGTTTTTAATCTATTTAGTATTCACAGAGCACTCGACACACTAAGATCTTCGTTAAGTGCATTGTAGGCTGTGTAAATTAATTAGAAAGAAATTAATATATTAGGGATAATCCAGTGACTAAAATTGCAGGGCAACATTTTTATAGGTTGCCTACAAATGTAAATTCAGGGAAAATATTTCAAACCTCTCAGTAAGAAGAGAGCTAAATTATATTTCATTCACAAACAGCTTCTAGAAAATGCTACGTGATGCAGATGAATAAAGTCAGCAGAATAAGATGATGCTAAGAATTCATAAATATGTTTACCCTTGCGAGTGGCAAATGTTACAGCTTTCAGAACTGAGAGTATATTCAGGAATATTGTCCATATGCCTCTATTGGCTGACAAAGTAATGCAGCTTGCATTACTCTAAATGAACATTCAGAGATTGGAAACTTGCCATTGTTTGAGAATTTAGACCTTACTTGCACCTGTCTACAGAGTATAAACTTTTGATTATCCTTTACAAATGTTTTAGCTGTAAGAAACATTTTCTTAAATTATGCATACTTAGCTATTTGCACATTTGCAGCTAAGTGGTTGCACTAGTTTAGATGGTATGGAAATAATGAGGTTAGGTTTTCTTCATTTTTGTGAACTTAAAAATAAATCATAGAGTTGTGGCTGTATATGCAAAACTATAAATCATTTTACAGAGGAGAGAACTTCAATTAAATATTACTTTTTGTGCCTTCCTATATGTAACTGATTGATACTGGGGAACTGAGAAGGCAAAGCCCTTCATCACCTATATCCATAAATGTGGAGAGAATACTCATTAAATTAAAATTAGCTTAAGAAAAATGAAACTTCTGAGCCAATTACAGTTTACTGTTTAGACTGGAACAAAAAAAATGACCTTTGTTACAAAATATGTGACTGGAACAGGCAGTTTCTTATACGATTGAGAACTTGCGAATGTCCTACACTTGAGTGATGGTGTACGTGTGATCTTAGTTCTGCTTCATTAGCCCCTAGTGAATGAGTGGTAAATTTTTCCTATTTATACATCTCCTGTCAGGGGATCATAAACATAGCCTGGCTAGTGCATGTTTTCACTGTAGCAGTTTCATTTATACATTTTTTGCAGCTTTGATGAATAGTTTACATCCCACGTGAATAAATTTTTCTCCTTTTTAAATATTCAGATAGGTATTAGCAGTGGTTAATTATGCACTCACTACCTTTTGTAATAGAACTATCTGTCATTATGGCAAGCTTTTATGTTGTATTTGAGGGCTTCAGTCTTCTCAGTAAAATATTGCTTTTTCAGTGTGCATGGGAAAGATCAATTTTATTTTCTGCTGATTTGATAATTTTCTACTAAAATTTAATCTTCTGNCCTCAGCTCTTCACTTCCCATTTCTGTTAGTACACTTTTAAGCTTTCTGTAGTATGATACATAGACATTGTAAATGTAAGCAGTGTGCAGCTAGGTTATGTTTTCTGTTTCACTCACTAATTCAGCATACAAGGGAGACAGGCTACACTTCTTTTTTCCAAGCATTTCACCAGTGGTGACCTTTGTGTAGAATATACCAGCTGGTAAACCACTGGATATATTAAAGACACGATGAATATTGTAGAGGTTGATCGGTAGTTGGTTCTACTCATTCATTTTTATACAGATGCAAATTATTTTGTTGGTCATGGGCAGAGTAAGTTCCATGTTGTCCTTACCTCTGTAGTGTTGGTCGGTTTTTTGACTAGGATTTTCAAAGGCCCTATCAAAAGATGGGTATTTGTTGCAACTGAATTTCAAGCAGTTTCAGCTATTTTCTTAGTGTTCTGTGGATCCTTCAGTCTCCAGCCCTATTAGAAGGAGACAAGTCCAAGAGGAAAGCTATATCTTTGAGGTAGACCTGAGCAAGCTTTCCCTCAGTGCTCTGCTGTGAGAGTGAAACACAGTACATTCCCAGCTCCTGGCAGCTGCCTGAAGGTGCCAGCATGCGTTTGGCACCTTTTCCTGATAATGGCCTGTCAGTCCTCAAGGAGGAACATGGAAAAATTGTCTAAGCTTTAGATGGCCTTTTACTCAGGGATGTATTTTGCATGGTTGGAATAAGACAAGGGATGGAGGGGAAAGAAACTTTGTAAATGACAGTTACTAAAAATGCATAGCACTGCTAACACAGGCATGACTTAAGGGCTGTCTGCTTTCATTACTGTTGTCAACGCTTGGATTCTCAGCCACGTTAGGACTGCTTTCCTAATCAAAATAAGATCATAAATGGGAACAGGCTTGATAATAACAGCAGATATTATCAAAGTCTAGGAGCAGATTTTGGAAAGTGGTTACTGACCCCTTACAGTAGTTAACAAACTACTCAACCCCATGAAGTTTAAGAAAATGAAGTGCAGCATCTACATTTTTCATTTGATGTAGCAAGATTATTCATTATCTGTGCCATATATGCCCTATGGCTTGCTCTTTAGTCTGACCAGTTTCACTGGATGAGATGAGCAGTGAGGTCTAGGAAATAAGTTGTGGAGTCAGCTGGAAATTCTCGTATGCCAGGAGAAATTTATTTTGACTGTTAGCATTTCAAGGTCTCTTGAAATGGCAGTAATGGTTAGAAATTGTTAAAAAAAAAAAAAAAAAAAAAAAGAATCAGGCTAATTTTTGTTTCCAAATCTTCATTTTAAATATAGAAAATTAATTAATAAGTTTAACAGAAGTCAATATAAGCCATCAATATGCTCTACTAGGGCAAAAAAAAAATTGAACATTCAGGAAGGTGAGGGCCCACTTGAAAACTGGAGAGAACTGATGTCCAGGAGTATGGAAGTTTCGAATGAAAACTGGCTGTCTCACATTTCTGCTATTTTCTTTGTCACACTGATGGATTCCTGGTATTCTGTTCCTCTTTTGGCCTTTGACTTCTATAGATCTTTACTTATGCTCTTTGTCCAAAAAGAGTTTAAAGGAACCTTGCACTTAGATGATAATATATCTATAGGCACATTGCACAGGATGTATAGCAGTATTATTCTAGCTCTTAGGATGATTGCCCTGACCATAGTATTGAAGCACCTATCAATCTAATATGTAGATTAACCTTTATTTCAGACAAGCAAGTATAATACACTAAGGCATAGAAGAAGGTTTGCCCAGGGTCACACAGGATGCAAAGAACCTCAAATAAGGGTTGTTTTTTTTGTTGTTGTTTGTTTGGTTTTTTTTTATTTTTATTTTTTTTAATAGAAAGTAACAACTCTGCAGAAGATACACAGAAAATACAATTGGAGTTGCTTGCAAATTATGCCTCATAATGCTACTGCAGTTCTACAGATAGAGGAAATGTCTCTTGCTTATGTTTTCATGGAAGTGTAGGTAGATGTGCAAAAATAATTATGCTTGGATCAGCATATTTGCAGGTTAACAATCAACTGCTGATTATCTGCTGATTCTTGCAAAACAGAAAATCTGTTCTTATATAAACATTAATTATGGAATATCTGACAGAATCATTCCAAACTGGTTTAATTATACATCATTTTTATACCCTATTTAATTGCACTTTACACCTAAGGAAGATCCAGACCAGTCCTCTTACTAAGGCTGCTTTTTCATCTTTACATTTGCTTTAGAGGTTAAACTGACTGGGTTGTTCTGGTAGACAGTTGTTTGAGTAGCTCCCCAGTCTCTATTAATTGCTCTATCAGGATGAACCTCCTGCATTACATCAAATAGATTGTATCTGTTCCATTCAGTAAAATTGGTGCGTGGTGGATATTGAAGGGGCCTCAGCTATCCTGGTTTTATTAGGACCATTTTTACACCTAGGTTACAAGTTAACAGTGCCATTATCTCTCCCCCAAATCCCCTGGCAGTTAGTACTGCCAGCAGCAGTAGAAATTACAGAGGGATTAATCTATGGCTCCAGCCCCCAAAAGCTTTTCTCTGGAGGTACAGAATGATATGTTGAACTGCGTTAAGCAGTGGAAGATTTAATGAAAAAAAAAGGCCCAAGTGCCTGCCTGCATCAAAGTCGGCGTCTGTCCCTTTCCAGACTTGTCAATACCGTTTTCTGTCTTTGCAGACCTGCTGGGCTGCTGAGATACACAGGATGGCTTGGACTGTTTTGTGGCAGCAGTTGTTTTTAAAAGCACGTCCCTGCAGAAGGTTGGCTGGGGCAGTCAATTTTGAAGGAAAATGAGGAGACAGGTTAGAAGAATTACAACCCTCTCAAGAGTCCTTTTTATTTCAAATAATTCTTCCAGATGTGGGAGAGGGTCTTGGGCTGCGAGCAGAGCAGAGGGAGAGGAATCACATGGAGGAAGACAAAGCAGCACAAAGGGGTTGGGGAGCCAGGAGAGGATGGGCTGCGCTGGCAGTCGCTCCCATTGCGCCCTGCGCTGCCCGATAAGGTGCCTCCGCCACACTGCCGCTGCTGCGCCTCTGTGCACACTGTGGGGCCGACAGGGCCGTGGAAGGAAATGATAAGGAGCACAATGAATGACTAACAAAGCTCGTTTGATGAATGCAATCATTTGCATTACAGTGCCAAATAGCTTTGCTCCTGGTGGCTGACCGTCATACCCAACTACAAATATTATTAGTATCATGTCAATGACATCTAAGGGTAAAAGGAGGCTGCATGGAGGGGAGGTTTTTGGGAAGTTTCAAATTTTGCAAAAGAAAAGGAAGCCTAGAACAGCCAAGTATCTCTCTCTTTTGTTTGGTTTAGGTAAGTTATAGTACGCTAAAATAGATAACTTTGATTTTTGGAGAATATATGCAAGTAAAGAAGTAGGATGAGACAGAGCCAACATCTCAATTATGTGCTGTGCCTTCTCCATAAAAAATGGCGTGATAACCAGTGTTGGCTTCAATGTATAGGTAAGTCCTGTAAGTGCAGCATCTACACATCATTGGAGTACTCTTTGTGATGTTCTTGAAGGTGCAGTATAAAATGTCAGCAGCAGTTAGGGATTTTTTCATATCTTTTTGTTTTGTTTTCATTCTCATTCATAACATTTTTGGTGGAATATAAATGGATGCATTCTATGCTATGTTTCGTTCTTCATACATCATTCCCCAGGAAAAGAACCCATTACTTCTAATAAGAGAGAGATTACATAGATAAAGCATATTTCAATCTTTAGCCTAGCACAGGCAAAGAATATAAAAATCCATGACCCAGAGAAAAATGCAGGCTTCAGCTTCAATTCAAGTTATGATCCACCACCAGATCCCTGACCTGTATCATCTGCTTTTGCAATGCAGAAAAGCACAGGACGTACAGGACTTGTACAATTTATCTGAATGTTAGTTGCAGAGTTTGCATCCATTTACGGTGCATGATCTTGGTCCTCAGTTAGACATAAAAGCAACGAACACCCTTGATTTAATAATCCTTGCCTTCATTAATGTCCTTTTTCCTTCCAAGTGTTTATTTCCCTGGTCAATTTTCCGTGGACATTAAGTGTCCTGAACTCATGGATATTGCACTTTTTATATGTCTGTGGTTCATACACGTTTATATTCTCTGTATTTCCACTAGCTAGTAGTAGCTACTGGAAATACAGAAAATATGCATACTAAGTGTAAGAAGGTGGAAGGGTGGTAAATATTAGTAAAGCACCTGTGTAACTCTTGTAAGGGGTCCTTGAGATCTCTCGGGTACTTCCTTGCTGGAATATTTTTGAGAAATTAAAAGGAAAGTGAATGGAAGTTATGAGGCAAATGAGCCACACTCACAGAGCTAAAAAGTGTTAAAAGCCTCAGCTTTAGTAAGTTTGGCATTGTCATCATTCCTAAGAAAGTTAGCATTTGTGGGTGATCTCCAGCAGCAGGTAAGACAAGAACATGTTTGCATAGCCTGATGAAATGACAAAGAATTGCATTAAAAGGGCACCTTCAGCGTATGGACAGTCTACAAAAATGACCTTCACTGACATGGAGATCTATGTAACGTCAGCATTTTCTGCTTCAGGATTTGTTGATGTATGATTTGTGTTTTGGTACTGCTGTTATAAAAGCTATTTTTTCTCCACTTCTCTTGCAGTTGTGGAATAAATATACAGAAGAAGAAGTTTTGTTTTTGTTTTTAACTTCAGTGAACATGTTTTGGATCTTCAGTTAATAGGTGTAAGGTATGATCCAAATCCAAGATAAATCAGTTTCTAATTTAATCAGCCTGTAGAAATACATGAGGAAAGTTATTTCTGTAGACTATCAGTATCCTGTAAAGGAAAATAGAAGCCTCTGCAAGAAAGGATAACATGCTTCAAGCCATTGTTTTGTAATACTGTTACATCTTCAGATTTTTGCAAGTGCATCTTGCAAATTCTTCCATTCTGGTGAGTCTCCCATTGCAAACTGGAAATAACAACAAAGCAGCCAGAAAAATCTGAGCTGTTCCACTCCTATAAGAAACCTTTTGACTTTGACATAACTCAGCAAAAAGTTTATTCATTAGTGGGAAATGTTTCAGTTAAAAATCTGACTTCACAATTTCTGTTTCCAGAAGTAAAAGGGGCTTCTTAATTGACAAAACAATTCCCCGCTGAGATGCTGACTTGCTAATCCATAGCAGCGTCAGAGGATTGTTGGCTGGAGTTGAGGAGCCTGACTTCCAGTTGCCGCTATTCATGTGAGCTGTGACATGTAGTATGCCTGATGCCTTTAAAAGCCTTGAGCGTGGGTAGATTTGTTTCCGATTAAGTAAATACAGTCATGCATCATTCCTGAAAGCATGCTCAAAGGTAGAAGGTTTGCCTTCAAAGAGAAAAGAGTATGTATTTAAATCATTAATGGCTAGAAAGGATCAACTCATTCATCTGAAGTGGCTTAACCTGCTGGTAAACTGACTGGGGAGGAAATTCCAGCTGTATGCTGGGTTTAGTGGAACTGGGTTGTGGTTCCTAACAGGGCCTCCTGCTGTCACCAAAATGTGAATAATAACTGCAAGAGCATAGCATCTGAACAGCACGTCGCTTATTTCTTTCTATTCCTGTAACTTACTGGGGCTCTCCTAGAGCTTAAAATGCAAAATGCACAGAGGCAGTTTTTCATTTTGGAGGATTGTTGAGCAATATCTGGATTACAGTATTTTTGTAAATAGAACATCTTTCTTACTGCTTTCCAAGGTCCTCTACAACTTGAGGCTAATCCATTGTCACCACCTTCAGCTTTCATTCTCAGCTCTGTGTGAATGTCCTTTTGTAGTTTAGTCTATTGCCAGTGTCAAACCAAAATTGAGGCATACTTGCTTATTAATATATTATGAATGTACTACACCGCCAGCAGAGCTTAATCTCTCACGTTGACTCCCAGTCATCTTTCAGAAGTGTATAGAGAGCAAAAATGTGCCACTTGAAACATTTTAACCTGACTGGTAAATCTTTTTTCTCCTTACCCTTGCAGCTTCCTGGTTAAAAATGTATAGCCTGCTGCGCCGAGTGTGAGGCACAAAGCATTGCTCAGATGACCACCCGTCACTTCTTTCTTATTGATGGTTTTTGAAAGAGCGTGCTGTGTGATTGACAGGTGCAAAGCACCAAATGCTCTGGTTTATATTTGGCATTGTCAAAATAGTGAAGCGCTCTTCGAGGAATGATGTTATTGCTAAGGATAAGCAGCATTGTGTGTAAAGCTTCATAATTTATGTGAGGGAAAAACAAGAGAGAGGGGAAGAGAGAATAAATAAGCAAGTAACAGAATTGTATGGCTGAAGTAACACCTGTGAATTGTCAAGGAAGTGAAGCTCGAGAGGTTTCTTTACCCTTGGAGAAGGGAGAGGTCTATCTGTTTTTAAAGATATGTAATAGGAATGACTCCTCTCCATGCCTGTAATGGGTGAGACAGTATGTAGCATGCACTCAGCTTTTTCCAGCTACACAAATGGGTAATGGCAACACACAATCCACCTGCTCAGCAGTATCTAGCAGCCAACCAAACAACTAAGTTTGTTTTTTGGTGCTGAAGTTTCTTGCACTTCATTTTTCAAGATCTGTTCTCTAAAAGAATATGCTATTCCAAATCCAAATGTGCATACATGTGTGTGTATGTGTAGATACCATGTCTAGGCCATGTTTAAGATAAGGATCCTACTTTCAGCTCATTGTGTACAAAAATTGATATTAAAAAAATGTTTTCATAGGTTCATAGAATGACTTGGGTTGGAAGGGACGTTAAATATCATCTAGTTCCAGCCTCCCCCTGCTAGCAGGGTTGCCACCCACTACATCAGGTTTTTCTTCCAATCTAATGCATAGGGTAAGGATCCATGTACTTAGTTGTCTTGTGCTGTCCAGGGATAGCAGATCCTCATCAATGACACTCTTCAGGACTGTAGACACTGTTGACTCTTCAGCTTAATGAACAGCAAGCTGTCTCCATGCTGTATCTTTTCTGTCCCATGTATTCTGTGGAGACCATCTATTTCCCTCCAAGCAGAGGATGAATCATGTAGGCTCGATAGGAGTTCATTATCAAAGACAGAACTATCTGGGACATGTTCATACATGGGATCATGCAGTATCTGGCATGGTGATCTATAAATCGAATTTTATTTGTTGAAATTGGAATGAAAAAATATAAGCTATTGAATACCAAAAGACATTATCTGGGTCACTCTCCTGATGCTTCACAGTTTGTTTTGTCCTCAACCAAGGAGTCTGCAGTCCTGTAACATTTTCCTGTAAGCTGCATCCGATTCTTTCTTGATAGTAAGAACTCCAGCAAGTAAAACTTCCACTTCTGAGGACCTGGTTCAGATGTGCCTACCTGTGCATTTGCTGCTCCTTCATCAGCCTCATGTTTTCTTTAGGGCTACGAAAGTGGGGAAGGGTCTGGAGAGCAAGAAGTATGAGGTGTGGCTGAGGTCCCTTGGTTCGTTCAGCCCAGAGCAGAGGAGGCTGAGGGGAGGCCTCATGGCGGCCTACAGATCCCTCCCAGGGGAGCGGAGGGGCAGGCGCTGGTCTTTGCTCTCTGGGGACGGTGACAGGACCCAAGGGAACGGCATGGGGCTGTGTCAGGGGAGGGTCGGGCTGGGGGTTAGGAAAAGGTTCTGCACCAGAGGGTGGTGGGCATGGAACAGGTTCCCCAGGGCAGTGGGGACAGCCCCAGGCTGCTGGAGCTCAAGAGCATTTGGACAATGCTCTCAGACACAGGGTTTGGGTTTGGGGTGATCCTGTGTAGGGCCAGGAGTTGGACTTGAGAATTCTTGTGGTTTCCTTCCAACTCAGGATATTCTGTGTTTTTGTGACTACACTGGAATAATAGAACAGTATAGGTTTGGGTTGGAGTCTAGGAACAATCTTACTTGAGTTAGAACAGTGGCTTGGAGTTGCTGGTAGACACCTGTTACTAGATGATTGTTTTGAGAATGGATTAAATAAACTTCTTCCAGATAAATCCATGAGACAAAGGGTTGGATTTTGATGATGGTCTGAAGTGTGGCTTGACCTATTTTTCTATGATTTTACTCTGTGTGTGTGTGGTGTGCTCATGTGCATGTGTGAAAAAGAAGAAAAGGAAAAGCAGAGATGTTGATTGTTACTTCATACGGAACTTGCAAAGCATTCCTGCATTGTCTCATCCCCATTTGCAATTGCATATGTTATAGGAGCAAAGGAAAAAAAGAAGTGACTTTTAAAAAACTTTTACTAAAAGTTGTATCTTCATTTGACATTCTGTAAAGCAACGTAGAAGTGTTGTGAGGAAAAGTGCAATATAGCATCACTTAGAGCTAGAAAGGGAATCGGAAAGTAGTAAATGTATGGCTTCCTTTATATGAATATGCTTATTTAGCCTGAGCAGCCGTTCTGTTAGGGCAGAACTTGGAGACTGTGGCATTTGTCCAAACTGCTTGTGGCCTAGAACCAATGATCCACAGGGGGTGATGATGCCCCTGGCAGCCCCATCCCATGGCTCATGGGAAGCACTGTGATCTCCTGCCATGCTGCAGCCATCTGCTTGGATGGGG
Source organism: Alectura lathami (assembly GCA_013399715.1). Lineage (NCBI taxonomy): Eukaryota > Metazoa > Chordata > Aves > Galliformes > Megapodiidae > Alectura > Alectura lathami. Next base: position 578,397 of record VXAV01004452.1, read on the forward strand.
ACCTCTCCCCTGCCTTGTGCATGTGGGTGCAGGGTGCTTGGCTGCCCTTCTCCCAGCTCACCCAGGAGCACCCTAAGTGTAGGGCAGGGAGCAATGCACTAGGCCCTAAAGAATGCACGTGGCCCTACAGAAGACTCTGTATTTTTACTGGCTGAAACGTGGCTTAGGGCATATGGCCCTAGGTTTTCTGTTTCAGGATGATCCTACTCATTGGACCATGAACCAGCATGCTGTTAGAGTACATTTGTCACAAAGGAAATATCTCAGTTAATCATTTTACAGTCATTTCAGTCTGCTGGTGGCTTGTGTTACCTTAGGGAGAGAGTCCATTAAAAAGGTCACAAATCTGAACAGGACACTTCTCTCTGGTGCTGGACCATGGATATGAAGTTTCTATGACCACTGCACAGCTGTAAAGTACTATTTTTATGTAGCAGCTGTCAGACTTCTCTTGCAACTTTTTCAAATTGTTCTTCTTTTTGCAAAATATTTCATATATGGTAGTTTTGTCCCCACCTGCTGAGCATTATTCATTCCCTTGCACAAGTGAGTATTTCAATGCTGTGGTTTGAAGGGATGACAACAGTCTAATTGCTTGTCTTATTAGCCCACTGGAATTAATAGAAGACTATAGCATTGAATTGCCATTTAGCTACCATAGCCCTGGGTGTACATAGAGCATGGCATAGCAGAGTTAAACCATTTATTAACTCCTTAACAACATATATTTAATCAGTTTTCTAGTGCTTCAGACCTTGCAATCAATAAATGCGTTTTACTTCCTTGCCCTTAATTACTGTACGTTTGTCTAGATTGGCTGATTTGTAGGCTGTGAATGGTGAGGATGGTGAATTCTTTACATCGTTGAATGGGACAGTTGTGAATTTTGGTTGGGATACCCCTGTACGAGAAAACAAACTGAGTCTCGCTGCTTGACCTATGTCTAGTGATGTTGCTTTGCCAAAGCAGTGAGTGGTTTGTTAAGGCTAAGTCTTGCAAGGGAGAAATATCTTGTAATAAGGCAGGGTTCACAGATATTATGGTGGCTTTGTTTCTTCATGTTTGAACTTAAAAACCCAGTGTATTGGTGCAGTCATCTATTCATAGAAAAGGCTCTGCACAGGTGTAGAGTTTCTTAAGGCAGCACTCACGTTTGCATCAGAAATTATCTCAACTGATTTCTAGGAGCCTGGCGCCTTATTTGGACCAGGCAAGAGCTCACACCACATGTGAGCAGACATATCTTTTACAAAGATCTAATTACTCAATTTTAGTAAAATCTGAAACAGATGCCCTTCTGCTTACCTATTGTTGAAGCCAGTTGGTACCACTCTAATATTACACAGACACCGGAGAGGAATGCCCTTCTATTCCCCACTGAATCAAGTGCCTTGGGTGCTAATTTAATAACTTCACCATCCTAGGAACCAAAGGCTAGTTTTCAGCACACATGTGTGCAGCTTTCCCTGTGAGGTGAGCTCGCTGCCATGAGGAAAAAGATGCATTTGTTTATGTCAGTAGTATATGAGAGGGAAATTGACAAGCAGGAGCACCTTAATGGCTTCAAACTACCTGTTAATGATCATGGGGCTGGTGCCTGCCTGGCAGCCTCAGTCTCCAATTAAGCATCTGCTGGAGCTGGAAGCAGGGCTCTTAATTGGAAAGAAACAGATTCAAAGCAGGTTGCATTTTCTGCCAAGACAGATTTATCGGCACCGCCATGCCTTAATCCATTGTACCTCTTTCCCACCCACCCCCCAGCTTTTCTCTCCATGTCATCATGTGGATCCCAAAGGGTGCAGGAGAAGCCCTGGGGCAGCGGCAGGTGGAGGATGCTTGGCACATTGGGGAGATTTGTCTCTCCCATAACCTTTCACTGACCTGGGGTCCAGTGATGGATTCCGTCCTAATTGCTGACTTTTCTTTCCCCAGACCCTCCACAGCACGCATATGCCCATTAAGATATACTGTCTAGTACGCATTCAGGAGATCTGTTTGCAGCTATCTTTTACATAGAACTGATTGTTTAATCGCAGATTAAAGATTAATGCAAGTATAATGATTCCATGAGGACAATTCAGACAAAAGCATCCTGCATCAAGCAGCCTGCATCCATTTTTCAATTTGGCCATAAATTTGGCTGGGAATTAAATAGTAAGTAGCCGTGATTGCAACACTGGTCTCTGAAGGCACTCACGGGAATGAAAATAAATGAACAGGCTCTCACACAAAGCATGTTTCATTATGGTCATTAGTGGACAGATCCTCAGCAGAGACTGAAGGTGAAATTGTCTACAAGAAATGTTGGCACATATCTTGTGAAATTGAAATAGTAAGGAAGCGAGTATAAAAATGTTCAGGTCACAGAGTCTACAGATGACAAACTTACTTTGTCTGTGTTGTGGGTGTAAGATGTAGGAGGTGCAAACGTGCAGGGGTCCCTGGAATGCATTGCAGCATAGCTATATCTTATGTTTTACAGAGAATGAGCATATTCAGGAAATGTTTACAGTGTTGTGAATGCATAATTCTGTATATAATTTATGTACCAGGAGTTGCTACAATTCATTACTCTGATGCTTTTGATGAATTATTAAGATTTTCTTTTCTGTTATGTTTTTCAGGTAAGGGCCTTTTTTTTTTTCTTTAAGACACCCAGCTGGCTGGTAAGTTGTTTATTTCTCTTCATTTCTCTTCAATTGTGAGATGTTTTGTGAACTGGAAACACAGAACCATAGGCTATCTAGATGGTTGGGGAACCCTGGAGAACACGGGGCCCAACCCCCTCCCAGAGCAGGTCCAGTTTTATGCAGGTAGCTTAGGTCCTTGTCCAAGGATGGAGATTGCACGTTCCTCCCTGAGGAACCTGTTCACCTTATGGCAAAGTATTTTTTCTAATGTATGACTGGACTTTGAATTGACATGCCCATCTTGTTGTTATGTATTGCTGGGGAGAGTCTGGATCTGTCCCATTAGGCTGCTGAAGACATCAGTAAAGTTCCTCTTAGCCTTCTCACAGTATTGTACATGTCTTGTAAGATAGAGGTGAATTAAGTGTTCTAGGTGTAGGACAAGGGTGTTTTGTTACTGGTATAAGCCTGGATGAAGATGTCTGTGGTCTGCCTTCACTCAGGGCTCCTGAACATCATGAGCTCATGAAGGGATAGAGCAAGAGTCCACAAGCCAGCCACACTTACCAGATGTTATAGGAGATGGAGTGACCACAACTTTTAGCTTCATTTCTCTTTTCAACAGCTCAAACAACCTGTGCCAACTGGAAATCTGGCAAGATCTTTAGTCTGTTTGAGCTTTAGTGTTATCCCTATGACAGAACAGGAAAAGGGAGAAGACAGTGGTGGCGTTCTTATTGTGGCCTAGTTGTTAGACAGAGCAGGGATGCAATTTATAGAACGCGGTGTCATGTTCATCAAATCTGCATCTTTATAAGGACCTGGTTTCCCCAGTGTTGGCATGTTGGTTCGGAATTCAGAACTGTAAGAGAATGGCAGGACAAAGCACTGAACTTTAAAATTATTTTAGCTCAGTTTGGTTAAAAGAACTTTTTGGAGACTCCCTGAAGTCTTGCATGGAATAATTGGTGTAACTGTAGCTCTTTTGAGGCTAAGTAGGAATCCTGAAATTAGATCTGTTCTTCTTCTTAGAAATTAATATATTGTGATAAAATATTTCCATTATTTTCAAGCAAGTAAAGGAATCTACTTTGGATTTATTGAAATGTAACTATAAAAGAATCCATTTGGGGATTACTGAGATGTGTTTTCCTTAGCTTGCCAGATTTTCAGTGTAATAAGAATAAAAGGGGTGACATCTTTAAAGATGCTCAGTGTTTTAAGTTTTGTTTGTTTTCTATTAGTTGAAAAGTCAGGAGCTTTGGGAGAAAAATAAGGGCCAGCTTATTATAGTGTTTAGCAGCTTTTTTTGCCATTTCTTGCGTCCTTGAAGTTGCACTTATTTCTATAACTTGCTAAAGGGACACTAAATATACTCTCAGAAACAGAGATGTAATTTACCATCAGTAGTAAGTTATAGAATGAGATTATATCAATAATTAATATGAAGCACATTTCAGTCATGGTTTTTGTTTATTTTTGTTTGTTTGTTTCTTCGTTTGTTTACATACTGAGATGTGAAGTCGTCTATCCACAGAATGTTAGTTATGGCTACACATGAAGGTATGACAACAGTGTGCTGACCCTTGAGCACTTATGTTTTACTGCATTCCCTGAGAACAGCATAAAAACCAAGGTAGTCATGGCCCACCACTGTTATCTTACTATCTGTAGCGTGAAGAGAGAAGATCTCTAACCCCTTGCTTTCTTCATTCCTCCTGTAATCTGCTTCACAGTTGTTGGAGGGGATATCTTAGCTGAGCCTCTGCCTGCCTGCCCATCCACATGCCTTGTTAGCAGACCTTGTCATCCTGCTCTTTGCAGGCTGGTATGTGCTTGCCTGCAGGATGCTGCGCTCTACAAATCTTTCCCTTCTGGGAGCCAGAAGGGCCACTTAGCTCAAGCTGCATCTTCTTAATGAGCACATACAGATCAGCGTGGATACAGAGGTGATGATCATGACCAGGATAAGGCAAGACAAATTACTGCTACCCATGTTACCTCAAAACCCTTCAAAAATCAAGTAAGAGGATAGCTGCCTAGTGTGAGGGAAGGCTGCTGTTATGGTTTTATTAACTGTGATGAAGGTTTGACTTCGTATCATCTTGTGTTTCGATATTTCCAACACTCTCAGTGTGGTCTTCTCTTGGCACAGCCGTCCCAGCGTTGACAGCTCCAGCTCTGACACCTGTGAGTCTGGCTTTTGCATGTGCACTAGCAGGAAAAGTAGTGAAACTCTCACACTTGCCTATTTGTTTGCTGGGATTACACCATGCATGCTTATTGGAGTTTTAAAATACTTGGAAGTCTGAGAGGAATGCTGTAGCAGTTCTGGTAAAAACTTCAATGACCATCTAGGTCTTCTGCAGCTGTGATGGCTTATTTGGTGGTTAGAAGTTACCTGACTTCAGAATAGCAAAGCAAGGCAGCAGTCAAAGTAAACTCTTCTCTAGTACATGGAGAAGCAATGCCCTATGGCATAAGTTATACGGCCCTAGTCTAGCAAACTATTCAGGATCCTGAGTCATTTTTAAACTCCTAATTCTTCATTTCTCTAAGGAATTAGTATCCTTTGAAATCTGAATGCAAGTGATTTCCTTCTGGTGAAGAGTTCGTTTGCTAAATAAAGCACAATGAAATGAAGAAATTCCCTATGAAATCAATATCAGATTAATGTTTAAATATAACTTAGCAAACCTATAGTTGTCAGGTGCTGTGTGATCTACCTTACCTGATCAATAAAAATTATTTTTATTATTATCCACTTGTCTATTAATTTGGGCACTGTGGTGTGTATCACTGTAATTTTTTCAAGGATTCCGTTTGTCCAAGTTGCTGGTGTAAAGGGCTTTATAAGGAACAAAAAGGCAATCTGTTACCATCGCTGTCAATTTGTTATGATTAACTTCTTCAGAGATGTAGCTATTTTGGGAGTTTAACTTATTGGTCTCTATTTTGGCAGCTGAGGTAATGCATGATGAGGTACTCTGTTTACTTCAAATGACCACCAGCTCTTTGAATATATTGCCCTTTGGGTTTTAGAAGGTAGTCCTGCTATAAATAAACCTGTGCCACCCTTCTAGTAGTGAATTCAGAAAGAGGAAGAGAAGATTTTTCACCTCAGGCATGTTTTATTTGTCTGTGTGATTTATTGTAAGGGTTTAATGATTCATAGTTGTTAGTAATCTGTTTGTAATTGATCAATAATTCAAGCAGCACAGGGCACAGACTGTTCCAGTAACTGTCCATGCCTTTACAACAATTACCTTGTATAGATGTGCAAATACTGCTCTGATAAGCACTGTTTGCATGGAGGTACTTCGTGTGCAGTCTTACTGCACTTAGTGATAACTCCAGTGATGCATACATGGGGTGAGATGTTAGCTCTGTGAACAGGCAGTGGAAGGCATCTATCTTGTTTTGTACAGAAGAGGGACTTGCTGAGCCAGTTTCTGAAATACTGGTACTCTCTTTCACCCTGTTTCTTCAAGAAGCTGGTTTGAATATCCAGGCTGAGCTTTCTATTATTAGTACATGTCTTTTGTACTGGGCCAACAGTGAGGTTTTATAGAAAGCACCATCAATCACAGTCCAGCATAGCTTCAAGA
>VXAV01004454.1:6087-19318 GCA_013399715.1 Alectura lathami
TGCTTCACCACCCTTACAGTGAAAAACTTTTTCCTTATATCCAGGCTAAATCTTCCCTCTCTCAGTTTGGAACCATTTCCCCATGTCCTATCACAATAGACCCTGCTGAAAAGTCTGTCCCCTTCTTTCTTGTACCCCCCCTTTTAGATATCGAAAGGCTGCTTATCAGGTCTCCCTGAATCTCTCTATTCTCTGGACTGAACAGCCCAACGCTCTAAGCCTGTCCTCACAGGGGAGGAGTTCCATCCCTTGGATCATTTTTGTGGCCCTCCTCTGGATGTGTTCCAACTGTTCCATGTCCCTCCTCTACTGAAGACTCCACATTTGGACGCAGTGCTTCAGGTTGGATTAGATGATCTTAGAGGTCTTTTCCAAATTTTATGTTTGCATGATTCTAGGTGAGGTCTCACCAGCACAGAGTAGAGGTGCAGGATCACCTCTGGTGACCTGCTGGCTATGCTTCTTTTGATGCAGACCAGGATGTGGTTGGCTTTCTGGCCTGCAAGGGCACACTGCTGTCTCATGTCCAGCATGTCATCCACCAGTGCCCCCAAGTCCCTTTTGTCAGGGCTCTGCTCAATCTGGCTTGTATTGATAGCAGGGGTTTCCGCTACCCAGGCAACCCAGGCAATAAATCAAAGGCTGTGTGGAAGGAAAAGGAGAAAAAATTATTCCCTTGTTATTCTCTACTTCCCTTCAGCAGGTGATGTTCAGCCACATCTTAGGATGTGGCTTTAGCGTGTGTAGGGTTTACTTGGGACTTTTCTTTACTTGGGACTTTACAAACACTTTCATAATGAGTCCCTTTCTCTCATCCTTCCGTCCCAGCAGTTATTACTGAGCGTGTCATCATACAGTATGGTATATCCTTTGGTTGATTTAGGTCACCTGTCCTGGCAATATCCTCCCTGCCCACCTCTTGCCCACCCTTGATCTTTGGAGGGGTAGAGGAGATTGGAGAGACAGCCTTGATGCTGTGCCAGCACTGCTCACCAACAGGCAAAACATTGGTGTGTGATATCAAGACTATTCTAGCTACAAGTGCAAAGTATAGCACTATACAGGTTGCTGCGGGGAAAGTTAACCCCATCCTGACTAGACCTAGTACAACAATCTAAACCAATAACCAATGAGGCAAATACTAGACTAAAATAAATATTTGACATCTATTACATTTCCCATGTCCAATGATATTAAATAATAGCACACCTAAAAGGTGTTTTCTTTTTTTTCAAATTTTTTTTTTTTTAAGTACTAAAAGCATGTACAAAGAAACAACTTGCACTTTGTGTCTTTTATACTTCTATGCCCTTCCAGATACCATACTGGAGGCTCACAATCTCTGCATATGCCCCAAAGATTATTGATAGATTTTTCATCTACCTTACTTTGAAGGACAGGTGAGTGGTGTGATTTTCTAACAACAGCATTACTCACAACAGAATGGTTGAATAAGCATGCTGTAAGTTTGCAGTCAGAATACTAAGTACTACATGGCAGCAGCAAAGTCTGTATGTGGACAACAATGCCATGAAAGCCTGTTTGATAGTGCAAGAATGTTTACATTTGAGCATAGGATTGTTTGGGACTCTATTTTTTGACTCATGCCTTCCTGGAAATTGCAGTGCACATACACTGTAGTGCAGAAGACGCTACTGGCCAAAGTCTTGGAAAAATGAACAGTAGAACAGTTGTGACAGTAAATCACACCAGTGCTAAAGTGTGTCCATATTTGATGAGCTATGTTGTTGTTGTTTTCCTTCCCTTTTACACTACCATTGTGCTACCTGTATCAATGACAGAAACAGCAAAAATGTCTGCAAATAGTTTGCAGCGACAGAATCATTATGATATCTTTCTATGTTCATTGTACATACTTAAGTACCATGACAAAGTCTGGCAGCCTGGGAAAGTCTGTTTGTCTTTTGGGGTTGCTTATGTTTATTGACTTTACAGAATTCACATGCCAACTATATTCCTAACTTGAGTACTTTCATTAGAAAACTAAAGTTAACTGAGCTAAATCTTGGCCTTCATGATGTTAGCATGAGTGCTTCTGTTGCTGCAGGTGCTATATTGCTGTGCAGTATACCAATAAGTTCAGAAAAATGTTCATGTAGACAGACAAGAATTCAGTTCCTCTAAATTTATTTTGGTATTTTCATAACATTAGGTGTCTGGAGATAAGATTAGATGTCTGAATTTTCATTATTGTCACTGATGATCTAATCAGCACAGTCAAAGAAGCCTCACTCACTCGATCTTTTGGGTAGCTCTCTAGAAACCAATAACTGTATTGACTAGATTTCTACATCTGATAATGGGAGCTAGGATGCCAAACATCTATTATGTAAACACTGTGAGTGTCAGTAAGATGAATCTCACTTGCAGAGCTACAGACTTGGTGTATGAAGCACTGCAACAACCTTGGTGTGAAAGCATAGATTAAGGTAGTAACAGTGACTAGCTCCATCATGAGTATATGTTTAGCTGATCATAAGAACTGGCACATCCACCCAAATCACAAAACAACGAAGATTCTTGCACGTGTTGTTTAAGTAAGTTACAAGCTTAAAATGCCGATAATGAGGAAAAATATTAATCTGTTATGATGAGAATTAAAAGATAATTTTGATCTAATTAAATGTTTCTGATATGTTACCCGAGTACCAACATAACACCCAAGTAAAGCAAAGATCTTTCACTATCTTTGGCAATAAGCACAGGACAAAAAGCATCAGAGATTGAAAGGAAGAGAGTGAAGTTTTGAATAAATGATGTAAACATTTAATAAAAGCATGATGTGAGAAATATTGTTTCTTCCTGAATATAAGAGGAAACGAACTACAAGTTGAAAAAGCAGTTGGTGTCAAGCTTCAAAAGGACCACAATGCCTGTTTATTCTCATTATAAATATATACCTTAAATGCCCAGACAAAAGGAAAAGTGTCTTCATGTATCTATATAGGTATTTCTCTTCAAAAAATATAACATTTTCTGAAAAGGCAAGAGAGAAAATAGAATTAAACATTGCTATGTTTTCCTTTATGTATTCCAAACAGCTAAGTATTAAAAATCTTTTATGAAAATATTTATTGTATTTTGTGAAGCAACATTCTTTGCTGTGAAGCAAAAATAATTGGAAGGTATGTGCTAGAACACAAGGTAGAGGAAAGTGAGTGCAGTGATACTATAATTGACTCTGTCATTCTGTAATTTTCAATCAGAAAAACAGTTAGGAAAAGTTTATATGAGCTGTTTTAACACCGTTGTATAATTCTACTTTAGTATTTTAGTTCACATCAAAAGATGTATTGAGATTATGTGGCAAACGAGATGTAGCTGTTACCAATTTGGACCAGCCACTAGCCAAACTAAGCCAATGAGAGACACTAGTTGTGCCTCTGTAGGAGCATATTTAAGAAAGCAGAGAAATTACTGTTCAAGAGCAGCTGTGAGAGAGGAGTAAGGAAGATGTAGAGAGAAACAACCCTGCAGCCACCAAGGTCAGTACAGAAGGAGGACAGGAGGTGCTCCAGGAGACAGAGAAGAAGGTCTCTGCAGCCCAGGAGAGGCCCACAGTGGAGAAGGGGCCTTCTCCCTGCAGCCCATGGACACCACATGGAGCAGATCTCCATGTGAAGGAGCCCACAGTGCAGCAGGGGGATCTGGTCTGAAGGAGCCCATGGAGAGCCCCTGCAGGAGCAGGCCCTGGGCCAGAGCTGCAGCCATGGAGAGGAGCTCGGAGTGGAGCGGGTAATCTAGGATCTGCAACCAATGGGGGACCTATGCTGATGCAGTATGCTCCTGGATGATGGACCCCATGATATAGACCCATGTTGGAGCAGTGCTGGAAGGACTGTCTGTGGGAACCCCATGGAGATCAGTTCAGTGTGGACTGCATCCGCTGGGAGACACCCCACGCTGGAACACAGGAAGAGAGTGAAAATGAAAAATGAATGAAAAAGCAGCACAGTTGAAGAGTTATGGACTGACCACAACACCCATTTTCCTGCACTGCTCAAAAGGAGGAGGTGGAAGAAAACGAATGAGGTGAAGGTGTTTTTAGTTGTCTTGTAGTTCTCACTGCTCTACTGTTTAATAATAGGCAATAAATTTCATGATCTCCCTTATTATTTTTCTAGTTTGCTTGTGATGGTAAATGATGATCTCTCTGAACTTATCTCAGATCATGACATGTTTTTCTTCGTATTTTCTCCCTTTGTTCTGTTGAGGAAGAGTTGTGAAGAGTGAGTGAACAGTTCAGACCAATACTGAGATATGACAGTATCCTCCCATTACTTCTTTCGGGTGTTAAGTGTTTGGCTTCAATTGAAAAAAACACTTTGAGCAGGGACTGTCAATGTCTTAGTTGTCAGCTTGTACTCATGTGTCTTGGTTTGGGTGAAGAATACTGATACTTTATTTTCTTGATAAGCCCCATGAAACTGAGATTCTTCTCTGAAACAGGTATGCAAAGAGAAAATGTTATGAGAAATTAATTCCTGTGTATAAACCAGTAACGATGAGTACAGTCCAATGTGGTGGCTAATTCTCTTTTGTTTACTGAATATTATTATTTGTTTCTCCTGCAGCAAGATACTGTGTGAAGCCAAAAGTTATTTTCTTGTGCTTAACAGTCAAATGACCCCTGTCCTTTTGCTATTCTTCTTTTCCATTGATTATGCCTCTCCATTTGGAGTGACACAATATATGGTAGTTCTATTAAGGGCTGCTGAATCATCGAAAGTGTTCACATTTGTAAGACAAATTGCCTGATGCATACTCAGTTGGACCTCTGTGACACTGTGCAGGCTATTTTTTGCTCATTTGCTCACAACTACCTTTCATCAATGTTTTGCAGTGTCCTAGTCTGATACATTCTCAGATATTTTTCTGTAGCAGTACTTTTGAATTCCTTGTATAGCAATCGTACCCGTATTCATTCTGTAATTGTGAAGAGACAGGAGGAAAGGAAAGGAAAGGGAGAAAAGAAACCCACATAGATATACTACTGTTTGTGTGTCTGCATAAAATGCCTAAAAATAGTGGAGAAATTGGGAGGAATAATGAGATTTCTGTATTTTGTAAGGAAGCCTAACACCGGAGTCTGCTTGTTAATTATATGGCATAGCTTTTGGATTTTGACTATAAATAGTAGGCAGGTTCGTGTTTGTTTGTTTTTTGGTATTATGTGAATAATTGTTATCAGAAAATGCAACTGAAACATGTAACTCCTGAATTCAAACCATTCTGAGACATCTGCATGCATTATGGCCTTACCCACATACCAAAGAGAAGAATGCATAGGCTACCCAAAAGATGTGGGTCAGATATAAAACAGGAATCAAGAAGACATCAGGCATTTGAACTATGTTTTGAAAAATCTATGATCCAAAATATAAGCACCACATATGACTGGAAAATGCTTTCATGAAAATTGCTAAACTGGTCACTGCATAAGCAAATCTTGTCTTCCCTCTTTTCCCATGTAATCCTAATTACAATGTAGAAATGAGAAGGCATTCTATTTCCGATTCTCAGTCTATTGTGGTTGGCCTTTTGAGAGTGCTGTTAGAACTAGCTAGCAACACAAAAGCTTCAAAGCAGAAGGCACAGGCCTCTCTTTGTTTTTAAGCACTCTTTGAGGAAAGATATCTCCAGTAAGAGCTAAAAAAAGTTGCAACAGTCATTCAAGAAGTGGAAGACCTTAAGCCTCACTGAAGTCAGCCTTTCATCTTCCACCAACCAAGAAGTCCCCAGGTGAAGCTAAAATTTTTTTCCCCTTCTCCTGCTGAAAATAAGAATACAAGCTTCCTAGTGCGAGCATTAAATCAAAGAATCTATGATGGCACTCAGCTAGGAAGGTGTACACCTGCCTTTTATCTTCAACCAAATTTGTCATACAAAAAAAATTGTATACAATATATATTTAAGTCACTTGATTTTTTAAAAATAAGTAAAGCTAGAAAAGCAAAGGAAATGCCATTTAGAATACATGTAATATATACCACCCAAGATCTGTTTGTGTTAGTGCATGAGTGCACTAACTGCATTCAGAAACAGTACAATAAAATCAGACAAATCAGTTAAAAATCACTTGAATGATAACTGTCTTTGAAAATGAAAGGATTCTGAGGAGACTGCTGAAGACTGTTAATTCATTACTGTCTTTAGGAGTGATATTTTAACTGTACCCCAATGAATAAGGGGGAATTCATGCACTGATTTGCAAAATTATTTCAGAGTTGGCTTATGTATTCAATTTTAACTTGCCTGAGTTAAATCCAAGGAAGTGCAGAGAGTGGAGGTAAACAACAATCCAGAAAAAAATAAAGGAAACAGCATGAGGATCTATTTGTTGGTTAATGTCTCCTGTTTCTCTCCAAGGGAGAAAGTAAAGTTTTAGTCACATATGTGAAAGGAGATTAAGTCCAGCAAGTTATCCAGAAGCCTTTATCTAAGGAAAGTATGACAAGACATGAAAGGACTGCATGAGTTAAGTAATCTGCCCGAGGTCCCTGACTGAGTGAATTCTGAAAGAGATGCAAGGAAAATCTTCTAGAAGGGCTAAAATGTACACTTCTTTATAATTGAGAAGATAAGTATATGACTTTAAATATGTTAATAAAGGAAAAAGTGAAGATTTAGGTGCAAGAAATTAAGTGTACAAGGACTTTTTTTCTTTTTTTTTTTTAATTATTCTTTTTTTAATACTTTTTTTCATTTAGTTACTTTCAAATGAATTAATGTTTTAGGTTATTTTAACTAATCTAATGGCAGAGATCCATTGCAACCCTAATATACTCAATGAGGAAAAAAAAAGATACAAATCTCAAACAGCCTGTTTCTTTGTCTTCCCTAGCACAAGAGAGCAGGTGATGACTTCAATATCATTACTTAGTTCTCTATTACTGTCAGCATTACTGTATGTAAGAAAAATGAGCACTTCAGAATTTAGTTATTGATCCATTGCTGAGTAGGCCAATGGAAAATTAGGCCTAAAGTGTGCAACTGAGTTCCTTAGTTCTTTGCAGCTTTTCAGTGCCCTCTTTTTCAGTGTTTGAGCTTACAATTTATATTGTGAATATGTTACTTCCGCTGATTACTCAGTTTCGTTTATGCACATGTGAGTATGCAAATAAACATCAGCTTAATGACTAAGTTAAACAACACAAAGAAATTACATAATTTAAAATCTACTTGACTGATAGCACTACAAGCCAACATACACAGAAATAAAAATAAATTAGTATTATGCAGACTTTGAGAAGCAATTGGATTTCTGAAGAATAACAAACGTTTCTAATGGCCTGTCAGGCAAGGGTATTCAAGGAAAAACACTGGAATCATTCAACAAGCAGTCATTATATAGCATGATGAAGAAAAAGCAATTCATAGAAGGGAATGTATTTTGACAGGTTAAATGCCCTTTACTCTTTCCTCAAAAAAAATATATGTATTTTGTTCTTATTTATGGCTTTCCTTAGGGGAAATGTGTCCTTGTTGCATATTCCTTTTTAAATGCCCTGTAAAATGATTATGACACCTGCTGTGGAACAACTTGACTGGTATATGCCCGCACAGATAGAACTGTGGTGCTGTAAATCTTAGAGCTGCCAGATTGTCCACACACACTATGCTGGAATTGCCTGTGATCCTCTATTATTTGTCTTTAAATATTTTGTACTCCTGACACAAATCCAATATTGCTTTCTTGGCTGGATGATGTTTTCAGCTTCCAAGGTCGTTTGCTCTGACCAGCAGTTCATGAACCCTGTAAAGAAACATTTTCTAGTTCTGTGTCTGGTTGTATGCTATTGTATTAAAAAAAAAAAAAAAAAAAAAAAAAGGTCTTTTTCGCAAACATAATCCAGAGATTCTGACATAACCATAGAAAGTGTCAAAAAACGAATGAAATGGAAATAATAATAATGAATTCTGGGTCCCATGGGCAAAGCTCTTGCTTTCTTTGTCTGTCAAGTGGTTGCATGAAAATCCTGAAGGTCAACAAATTGCTGTTTAGCCTTCTATAGAGGACTCAAACAGATCACCTTCTTCAGATGCCAGTTTTCATTAAGGCACACCAAGTTATGTTTTAATTAAACCTTAACATCTAATCCCTCACTTTACAAAAATTAACTAAATACTATTTTGTTTTAGAAGACTTGAGCTATTTGAAAACAGATTTGCCACAATGACTGAGCCCTAACAAGATTCCTGACCTACTTTTCAGTCTGTAAAACACACAATAGTAGAATCACAAAATGATTGAGGGCGAAAGGTACCTCTGGGTGTCATCTTGTCCAATATCCCACCTGTAGTAGGGGCATTCAGAGCAGCTTGCCCAGAGAGACCTTTTCAAGTGCTCTGTCACTTGCACTATAAAGCGCTTCTTGATGTTTAGACAGATTCTCCTGTATTTCAGTTTGTGCCCATTGCCTCTTTTCCAGGCACTGGACACCACTGAAAAGAAGTCTTCTTTATGCCTTCCTTTCAGATATTTATACACATTGAAAAGCTCCCCCAAGTCTTCTCCAGGCTGAAGAGTCCCAGTTTGTTCAGCCTTTCTTCACAGGAGAGACAATCCAGTCAATTCATCATCTTAGTGGCTCTTTACTGGACTTTCTGCAATAGTTCCAATGTCTCTCCTGTACTGGGAACCCCAGAACTGGACACACTACTTTAGGTGCGGCCTCACCAGAGCTGGACAGGGGGGAATTATCACTTTCTTCGATCTTCTATCAATACTTTGCCTAATGCAACCCAGGAAGTTAGCCTTCTGAAGTCATTTAATGGTAGAAAGATATGGAAGGGGGACTGGATGTAGAAAGCAAAGCTTTTGTAGCCAGTAGTCACAGGTGTAGCCTCCTCTAGGAACGAATCATGCCAGAGCACTCCAAAGTCTTGTGAAGAAACCATGCTGGAGTATAAGAAAACACTAGAAAAGGAAGGAGTAGCAGAGAGGACTTGCTGCATCCTGACTACAACCCCACCTCCACCTACGTGCAACTCATTTGCTCATTGAATGGATCAAATGTATACTGTGATGATAACAGGCAGTGCAGGACAAATTCTTGGAGTGAGGTTGAAACTTATATTTTATATGTCAAATACATGTTCTAAAATGAAAAAGGAGTAAAGGAGTTTTCCCTAAGTGTGTAAATGTTTACTTTTTTTTTTTTTTTTCCCCCTCTCATTACCTCAATCTTTACATATTTATTTTAATTGATAATAAATTATGTTAATTTACTCAAGTTGATTCTGTTTTTCCCGCAACAGTAAGTGGTAGCTCGTCTTAATCTTAATCCAAGATCTTACTTGATCCTATTGTCCCCATTTTATTTCTCCTGTTCAGCTATGGGATCATGACTGAGCAAGAGTTGGGTTTGCCTGTTAGCCAATGCAAGCACACCACAGAGGGTTATCAAGTTGTCATGCCTCAACAGCTCTTTAAATTATTTATGTTCTGTAAATCACTACAGTTCTTCAGTTAAGAATACAGTAAAAAATTACAAAATAATCAAGCTACAGAAATAAAATCATATATGTATATAAGTAGTGAACTACAGTTATTTAAAAGCTTTTACATTTTGATTGAAAGAAGTTTTACATTGTTACCATTTCAAGAAATAAGAAAATGTTCAGATTAAAGTGTTCAAATTTTTAGAAGCTTCTTTACTTCAAGTAACTAACATACAATGTTGTTTTTCAGACAGCTTTATGGAAAACTTAGAACACTTAAAAAATCATATAATCCAATACATAATAAATTTATCTCAGTGTGCATCACTACACACTATGAGACTCAAGGGCCATTATACGGTCTATAAATGAACTGATTTACTTCATATTTACAAAACTTAACATATTTTTGCTTTACTAATGCAATTAGAAATTTGTTCTCAACTTCTTTTATGTTATTTAGAGATTATCCTCCAAATTCCAGCATTAGTTTATTTTTGGATAGCTTACACTTGTTCTTGTGCCAGTCTTGTTTCTTAGTTGAAATAGCTGTTATTGGTGGCGTACTTTACAGATGTATTATAATGTTAGTCACATTCTTCCTCAGCCTTCATTTTGGATACCAAAGAACAGATGGGTACAGACTGGGAGAAGAACTCCTTGAGAGCAGCCCTGCGGAGAAGGACTTGGGCATTGTGATTAACAAAAAGCTGGACATGAGCCGGCAGTGCGCTCTTGCAGCCAGGAAGGCCAATGGCATCCTGGGCTGCATCAAGAGAGGGGTGGCCAGCAGGGAGAGGGAGGTGATCGTCCCCCTCTACTCTGCCCTTGGAAGGCCTCACCTGGAGTACTGTGTCCAGGCCTGGGGCCCCCAGTACAGAGGGGATGTGGAGCTGTTGGAGCGGGTCCAGAGGAGGGCCACCAAAATGATCAGAAGGCTGGAGCACCTCTCCTATGAGGAAAGGTTGAGGGAGTTGGGATTGGATTTTTTAGCTTGGAAAAGGGAAGGCTCCGGGGAGACCTCATTGCGGCCTTCCAAAAGTTAAAAGGAGCTTACAAGGGGGAGGTGAACCGACTTTTTGCACAGGTGGCTAATGGCAGGACAAGGGGGAATGGGCTAAAACGGAAAGAGGGGAGGTTTAGGTTGGACATCAGGAAGAAATTCTTGACTGAGAGAGTGGTGAGGCGCTGGCACAGGCTGCCCAGAGAAGCTGTGGATGCCCCATCCCTGGCTGTGTTCAAGGCCAGGCTGGATGGGTTCCTGGGCAGTTTGCTCTAGTGAGCTAGTGGTTGGCATCCCTGTCCACGGCAGGGGTGTTGGAACTAGATGATCTCTGATGTCCCTTCCAACCCAAGCCATTCTATGATTCTATGAACATTTTAGTGTATTCCCTTCTGTTTTTCCATACTTTCCTAGTCTACCCTGGTATTTTCTCATACTAAGTTGCAGAAGTTGTACAAATGTTAATGAAGTAGTATATATGCTGTTTTTTCCCTTTCTTGCAGCCAGTTAATTTGCCTAAACATGGATTTCTATAACTGTATTGTACATGAAATTATTAATAGTAATGGAAATTAAAATTACAGGTACATATTTGCATAATACATGTGATTTGAAGTCTTATGGCTTTTTTACTCATATCAACAATTGTTGTTGTTTCCTCAGTCATCAGACAGTTAAATCCTTGATTGTAACTGAAATTTTCAGTCTCTGTTTCAGGCATGACTTAATAATGTCATAGTCTTCCTTTGTATAAATGATGCTTCATAAAGTGTTTTCCACAGAATAAGAGACTGTTATGATAATTATATCAATATCAATTAACATATTTAATTAACCCATGTTATTTCTTGGGAAATTCTGCAGGTAAATTCTTTGATTACCAGATTTTTTTTTTTCTCATTTTTTTTTAGTTTCTTTCACTTTTTTAGAATCTTTCATCATATTTCATCTTCTACATTAAAAATATTCCCATGAAACATTGAATTAAAATTTGGAATCTAATTAAAATATATTATCCTATTTCCTATATTTCCCAAAAAACCTATGAAAGATGTTGGTTTCATTCAGCCTGGAGAAGAGAGGGCTTCAGGGAGACCTGATAAGCAGCCTTTCGATATCTAAAAGGGGGGGTACAAGAAAGAAGGGGACAGACTTTTCAGCAGGGTCTATTGTGATAGGACATGGGGAAATGGTTCCAAACTGAGAGAGGGAAGATTTAGCCTGGATATAAGGAAAAAGTTTTTCACTGTAAGGGTGGTGAAGCACTTGAACAGGTTGCCCACAGAGCTGGTGGATGCCCTGTCCCTGGAGACCTTCAAGGTCAGGATAGACAGGGCTTTGAGCAACATGATCCAGCTGTAGATGTCCCTGTTCACTGCAGGGGAGTTGGACTAGATGGCCTTTAAAGGTCCTTTCCAACTCAGACTATTGCATGATTCTATGATTTAGCATGATCAATTTTCAATGCACTCAAGGTCACATCGTGCCATCTTTTCCACTTATTTCCTTTATTTGCCTGATTTCTTCTAATGCTCATCAGTGGTAGTCACACTGGCTTACCTGACCCTAATCACTCTTTTCTCTTCTTACATATAACAAAAATGAGAAAGTAATTAGTTTTTGAATTATATCCTGATCAGCAAAAATGATCCCTCCTATAGTGCATAATATACCCCTCCCCTTTTTTGATTCCTTTATCCAGAAATTTTATATTTGCTACCTGATATTTTCCAGTGATACTCTAAATCTAATTAGGATAAATAATTATAAATCTATATTCTGCTTATTCTTTTCTTGTTCATATTTCAAAGGGTTCTGTCTTTCTAAGTCGATTATCTTAATTTCATTTCTCCTTAAACTACTCCTTATCTCTACTTATCCATGGATGCATTCATGTAATGGAATATATGTGAGAATATATAATAATATTTTGGTCTCAGATTTGTCTGGGCTGGGAACTTGGCCAGGATGTGCCACAAGATCTTTTTGATTTAGGTACCTGAGTCACTTTCTTGAACATTTAATTAATAAAAATATTGATATGAAACATCAATGTGTTTTTCAGGTCCTCTATTATCTTTTGAATGAATATGAACTCACCTGGAGATATATTGTTGGTAATTTAGTATCTTGTTTTACTGTCTCCTTTTGGCTATGGTTTTGCTTCTCAAACAACATAGATCAGATGGTGGTAACATAAAATCAAATACTATTTTCTTTGTTTTGTAGTTGCTCCTTGTATTCAGTACATAGAGGTTTTGTTGAGAGGTTCTCATTCCTCAGATGGTCAGTTACAATTTGGTCAATCAATCAACCGACTGACTGATTTATCTATCCATCCATCCATCTATCCCCCGCACAACCTTATTTTCTTATTTTTTTAGTACTTCTGCCAAGAATTTCCTTAAAAATAGATTTTTATATAGAATTTTTCTCTATTTTAGCATTTCTCACATGTTATTTTAGAGACTCCTGCCATCCTGAATGTCTGCCTGCCATCCATTTGCAGTGAGGGAAGCAGCATTTAATAATTCATAGAATGGATGACAAATACATTTTGACATATTTTCCTTTGGTTGCAGTATACTTGAGAAGATACTTTATGTCCATAGGGGTGGGTAGGAAAGTTTTACTCGTCACTGTAATAGTAATATTATAGCAGGAAAATGAATTGATTATTGGTTATTGATTATTGGAATAGCAGTCTTTCTAGACTTGTTGTTGTTTTTTGTGAGAGTTGTGGTTTTTTTTTTTTTTTTTTTT
>VXAV01004455.1:0-18118 GCA_013399715.1 Alectura lathami
TGCATCAGCCACTCCTCCCGCACTGGGATCCCCAGCAGACTTGCTGAGGATACACTCTGCCCGTCATCCAGATGGGTCATGAGGCTGTTACGCAGGATTGAACCTGAAGGCCACTAAAGGTCTCCCCTGAGCCCTTACTTTTTCAAGACTGAGCAACACCTGCTCTCAGCCTCTCTCCATAGCAGAGGTCCTCCACCCTCTGAACATCCTCATGGCCTCCTCTCGACCTGCTCTAACAGCTCCATATGCTTTTTATGCTGGAAAAAACCTGAACACAGCATTCCAAGTAAATCCAAGTAGCACAAACAGCTAGATATTCTACTTTTTAAAGCTTCATGTTATACATGTTATACATGACATACTTCATAGTCAAGATTCTGAGGAGCAACCTGTACTGTGAAAAAGATGACATACTTGGTCTAAAAGAGTACAGACTGGGGAGTTTAGGCTGTTCTGTAACAGAACTGCTTCTGCTTCGCTGTACATGTAACAGAAAGTGCCCCTCAACCCCCACCTTTTACTGCCATTCAGTGAAATGCTGTATTATCAAAGCTTAGTTTCAGCTTGCTAGTAATGGTTTTGAGATCCTGTAACAAAGTTCTTCTAGAGTTTATTATAGCATAATGCTTCTTAAAGGCCCTAGTTAAACACTGTGATGCTGCTGAACTGTGCTAGAGACATCACTTGTCAGAATATCAGGGCAAAATTGTATTTGATGCATAAAGGACAAATTAACTCCAGAGGGGCCAGGCTGCAATCTGTTACTGCCCCCTCACTGCAGGCTTCACAGCATGAGCATGCATGAAGGTAAAGCTGAAATGTTTTTAGAGCACATAACCAGAAGGTACTTGTTTGGGTAAGCAATCACTACATGGATTTCTGGAGCAGTAAATTAGAGAAATCAGAACGCGTTTAGTACATTCTTAAAAGCTATAAAGCACAGGCTTTAATTTTTGAAAGCAAGCTTCTTCAGCTGATAAACCTGTGTTACCAGTTTCTTCTTCTATGGTGTTATTCTTCTGACATTAAACTTCAACTCTCTAAATACAGGAGAACTATAGCTTTATATTCCTGATGATTATAAGCTTTGTAATGCATCTTGAAAATTAATTTTTTAAATTATATACATGATTAAAATAGCTCTAGCTTTATAATCCTGATGAGATAATTGAAGCAATTAGAAATTACACCTACTTGAAACCTCAGTCAGTAAAAGCACCTTTAATCGTAATCAAAACGTTTTCTTCCCTGAAGAAAGAATGTCTTCTCCATGTTAGTTTTCTTTGGTAGTCTCCAATTCATTTTCTTCAGACAGTGATTAGAATAAGCCTTGTCAGTGGCTGGATAGAATACATTAAACAATTTTACAGAGTTAAGAAAAAAAAATCAATATCTCACTCTTGATATTTAGAACTCTTTTCAGCTGACCTCTTATTTCTCAAGTCTGCTTTTCTCCTTGTTCCCAAAAAAAGCTTTCTTCCCAAAAAGAACTGCATCAAGGGACTTCCTTGCAGACTTAGAACAGAGGTAGAAATTTCATAATACCGTGTACTACAAGCCAGTCTACCAGAATTTGTTTGCTCTGTCATTGTCTGAGACAGATGTCATTGTGTTGTAAATCTAGGTCCTGAACACTTCCTCAAGCATCGTCTCCTTTTCTGACCAATGTAACAAAGACATACGGGGATTATCATTTAAGGCAACGGCAAAATCCCAGTCTTTGCCAAGTCTTAAAATAAAATCAGAAAGAATAGCACAACCAAGAGAGACAGGATACAAGAGCAGGCAAGAGTAGTGCAGTTCTTAGAGGGAAAACTAATATTCCATGTTATACTTCGAAGTTTGAAAAGCTTCAGCTCCCCCCATTTTTCAATTTTATCCTTCTTTAAGATGTCAGCTTCTTGCAAGTTTTCTAAATCAGCAGAATATAGAGGTGCCAGCCAAATCACCACTCTGTTTTACACTGGATGCAAACATCCCAGACCAATGTTTAATAAACAGTTTGTAGAGGAGTATATGTAAGGGCTTTAATTGTTTTCAACTTTGTAACACTGAAACTAGCTCTCACACATCCAAATTCAAAATCGTGTTTTGTAAGACTTAATCTGGACAACATTTCTATGAAAAAGAACCACACCCCAAAGAAAGTGGCATCCTCACACAAAGCCACTTCTGCGTCAGGTTGCATTTTTCTCACCAGAGGTAACTGCTTGACTCCAAAGATAATGTGATTTTGTAGAAGTCCAACTACTGGCAGTTTTATTGGCCCTTAGAACAAGTTGAATGCTGTTCCTAAATTTCCTCCTATGAATCCGTTACAGAAGGTCATCATTAAGCAACACTAGGGTCATGCTGCCTAATCCTCTCAGGCTGGCACTTCTCATGTCAGTATGTGGAAAGTCTTCAGCAAAAGACTTCAAGAATGGTGAAAGCCCTTGAAACTAAACATACAGGCTGTAATCCAATCAATTTCCTAGAAGGCAGCTTTGTTTCTCAGAAAAGAGAATATCTGCAGTATGACCTTGCTGGAAAAGCTGTTTACAGTAACAGAAACCTTAAGTAGTTTAGATTTTAGTTCTTACATTGCACCCATTCTGGCTTGAACACTCAAATCACCAAAATATGGTCATCCATTAGTGCCGCCGCCTTCACAACTGTCAAGAGAGTACCTTGGCCCTGTAATACCTCATGGTACTCTCTTGACACTAAACCACAAATACTGTGGCACTACAAAGCTAACTAGTACATGTTAATCATCCAGTAAGACTGGGATCACATTGGAAGATGTGGGTATCTGGTGGTTCTCTCAAAGAATTATGTAAAAGCAGAAGCCTACATTATTAATAGCAGCAAATGCCTCAGTCCCTATTCTGGACCTGCGAGGATTCCAAAGTAATTTTCTTGAGACTTTCACACAAGTGGTTAAACGAGGTCCGAGGCATGTCCTTTTCAAGGACTGGAGATGGTTACTATGAAGAGTTAACTGCAATGAATGACTTTTACATTACACAGAGCTTCAACAAAAAAGCTGAAATTCCCACTCAGGCTATACACCAATGGATTCCTGGTACAAAGACAAGGGATTCAGAAGCTCAAATCCCATGAGGGATATGCTGTTAGGATCCTATCCCTGACAGTTTCAGGCTGAATTTAAAATAGTCATATGTTACCATCATAAAAGACTTATTCTTGAATTGAGGCAACTGCTTTAAGACAGATTAATGCAGCTAAATAAAGATTCACTGAACTCAACTTTAGCGGGTTTTTTTTGTTTTTTTTTGGTTGAAGAAATGCTAGACAGCCCTCTTTGAGAAACACCTTCACAAACCAAGGCATTTACTTACAATAGATCATTATAAAATACTCAATTTCCATTTGCATTGTTTCAACAGCAATGAATTTTCTCACTGGATCTACAAATCCTCAAATAGAAGTTTTTTTGTTCTTGCCTGGACCTGTGAAGAAAGTCATTCACCAGCAAAATAGCAGGAATTATGTGGGAAAAGTGGCACTGGGATAGACTAAATCAAATGTCTTGTCTATCGGCTTTCAGTAGCTTTGGGGTAGCATTATGGGTGATGCATAGACCTATTTAGTTCTCCTCATGGAATCTCTTTTCCCCCCACCACACTAACATTTAGAGAATCAAAACAAAATACAGTTTTGCAGAGAACACATTACTTTTCCTGCATGTCTTTCCCTGCAGTCTGATGCTCACTGAAATTAAATTTTTCATTTAATTTTTTGAGGTGCAAATGGCAGGAAATACCATCAAATTATGTAATTCTGTATAATTAAAGGCAAACAAAAATTGCTGCAGAACTTTCAGTTGAGTCATGCAAGTTGTAGTACTAGCGGCCTAACTAGTCTGTAATGGGCGAAGCTTTAGATTAGTTCCTCAGCTGTGCCACGGCTGGATGCTGACTTTGATTACAAGGGGATAAATGAGAAGGAAATGAATTTATACAGAAGCAACAATTATACCAAATAAAAGCCTTTACTGAAAGGATACTGAAGGAGGGATCTTCAGTTCATGCTTAACAATGCTAAACCTCCTCTGAGAAGAACCAGTTTAGAGTTCAAGTTAACAAGATTCTTCCTGTGTTTCCTTTTGCTCTGAGCCTTTCCCCGTTCCCCACTTTTTTTTTTTCTCCCAAGCAGGATTCTTCATTTCCCCACTGGCTGCACAGGGCAGATGCACACTGACATCAGCCCCAGAGTGCCAGAGATCAGCTCCACAAACAGTGCCAGGTTCGAAGGCAGACAGCAGCCCCGGCTGTGCATTTTGCCCAACTTAAAAAATCCTGCAGGAACCAGCTCCAAGCTCTCCTAGTCATGCACCATCCTACCAAGGATATGGGATTCCTCTGACACCAAATCAGGATAATTAGGTTTTTGTTTTTTGCAAAAAAAACGCTCCTTCCCGCCTTTTCGCCTCAGGTGGCGCAGCGGCCGCTGCGGGCTGCCTCCAACAGCCCCTCTCGGGCCGCCTCCAACAGCCCCTCTCGGGCCGGCCGGGGGTTCTCTGCCTCTGAGGTGAAGTCCTCTGGGCCCTCCAGAGAGCTGGCCTTTCTGTTCATTGTTCTTGTCACCTCTGGGGAAAGGAAGTGACAGTGCTTGAGAGCTGTTGTTTCTTTGACTTATTTTCAGGTTTGGGCCTGGAGGCTGTACTTCACCCAGGACTTCCAAGCTTCTCTGGGTTTGTGAAGAACAACAGGTGACAATGCTTGGCTAAAAGGGTATGAAACACACACTGTGTTTCAGCTAGCATCCTCTGCGAGGGGAGGGTGCTAACGGCAGGACATAAAACATTAAAATTGTAATTGCAGCCAAACCAGTAACAGGAATGTTTTTCCACAGCACTAAACTTGGTGACTGTGTGGATTAGACAGTCTTCTGAGGTGCTTTTATTAAACATGTGGGTCTAACCACAGGTGCTGCCACACTTGAACATAATCTTGGGTCAGTCAAGTAAAAGCACTTATATTTTTCCATTTACTATTGTATAACTCTTTTGCTTCTCTTATGTCTTGTTGGAGACGATAAAGCATACCTATTCTAGTGCTGCAGTGCCTAGTTAGAAGGACGGTGTGCACATCTAGCTGCCAGCATGCTAGCTCTAGTGAGCTGTGCACACAGTTGCTGTTACCCACTTAGATGTGGTTACACGCGCGAGTGAATGGTGTGCAGAGCTGAAATCCTGCTGCTAGGTAATCCATGTGTAAAGGTTTCTTTCCAAAACGCAGTAGAAGGTGCTGATTGCTACTGCTCTTCATTCGTGAAGGAGTTACTGAAGGTTTTTGATTAGATCAGCTGGGTAATTTTAGTATCTGTGGTGAAAGTGCTAATATCAAATGATGCAGCTCTACCACTGTGAGTAATGTGATTACTTAATTTAATGCCAAGAGATCTTTATTGCTTCTGTACCAAAGCATGTAGTAATCATATTGAGAGCTATGCATCTTTTATATGTTATAGTTCATGGGTATTCTGCCTATAAAATGAATAGATACAGGTTTCAGCAGCGCAGCTGTGTATTTCTAGCAAATTCTAATTTTTGTAATGTCAAAATGCGAACACAATACTGTGTGCTCAGTAAATTAATGTTAGCAACATAAGTATTCACAATACACAAGTGATCTAAAATGTTGGAAAGAATTGGGTGAAAGGGTGGAGGGAAAGGTCTCCTGTTTCTCAGTGCATTACATTTCCTGTAATGAGGCGAATAAGGTGGAAAGCTCTGTCTGAAGCAGATGTGAGAAGCTTGGGGGCCAAACACCCAGACGTGAGCTATCTTAAATGCAGCTCGGAGCTGGAGTAGTGAATGACTATGGGTTGTGTAGGTGGCCGCCAAGTACCTGAAATGTTTAGTGTCCAGCAAAGAAGAGACTTTGTACCTTGTAATAATACATTCATGTAATTTAGGAATTCTATCTGTTATTCATAAAGTATTTTAAGATATTAACTCACATTTAAGTAGTGACTAGGCTACTTCCCTTTGAAAAATGTGTTGATTTTGAGATCCTAGGTGGCTAGAAAGTCTTAATCCCACAAAAGGTATGAGATGTTTTTAGTATGATTGGATGGAGCTAAAGTGTCTCAAATTTTGGCCTAGTCTGATGTTAGGCCTGTAAGCAGTGTCCATTATATGATGCCATATCAGCAGTGGTGAAACAGCATTTTAGCACTGGCTACAAATTGGCAAAATTTAAAAAAAAAAATAGTTTTATTGTCACTTTTTCCAGATTTTAATGCATAATTTATGTTTACCCTTTAATAAAGGGAAAAAGCAGCTGAAAAAATTCTTCAGACAGTTGTTTTGTGCCTTTGATATGAGTGAAGGTATTCAGTAATACAGAAGGGAATTTCCCTTCATAATATCCTTTCAGCAGCTAATTCTCTCAAATGTGAGAATTAATGGCAATTCAGCTGCACAGCCTTAATGGCGTTATCATTAATTTGTATGGGAGTTACTCTAATAACAATTAGAGAACTGTTGTTAATGTGGGGGCAGTGAGCATGTCTTTAAAGTAATAATCCAATTAACATACATTAAGTGGAAATTTTACGGAGTTACCCCTGGCTCTAGTGAATGCTGCTGTAATTTGGAAATACTGTTTAATTGCATCAGGTAGCAGCTCCTGCCTTGTCAGCCTGACCTCTGTAAAGGACTGTTTGTAAGGTTGTGCCGGTAATTTGAGGCTGGGCACGCATTCTGTGGAGGTGCTGCTCTTTATAGCCCCATGATTCACCATAAGCAAGGGCTTTGCAGGCTTCCCTTGGTTTGCTTGGGCAGCTGTGCTGATGAATCCTTGTAACCCTGCAGTGTTGCTGGTTTTGAATGCTAGATGGGTGTTAGATGTCAGAACATAAGTGTGCTGATGTGATGATGTGGAGGAGGAGCTTGCACTGGTTGACCTTCTTGGCAGTTTTCTACAAGTCTCTGCAGTGCCTAGCATGTCTCTTGATCAGCCCCAAAGAGTCATTTACACAGAAGCAAAATGTTATTTCTAGGTATCAGAGTACTGACTAAGGCTGAGGAGGAGGGTAGTTAGTAAGAAAGTTCGACGATAATTTGTTTTTTTTTTTTTTTAAATAATAAAAAGTCTGTGCCCCATGATGCTGTGAGTAAAGAGGAGTTGAGAGCACTCTGTCCAGCCTGAAACAGGCTAGCCACAGAGGGGTAAGTTCAAGCAAGGAGAAAGTATAGCTCTTAACTTGTTTAATGCTAGATTATAACTTGAGTATTTTTTGAATGCAGTTAAAGAGATCCTACTGATATAGTGGGGTTACAGGTTTTTCACAACCACAGTAACAGGGAGAAACTGATAGTTGCTCTCAGAAGGAGGTTAAATAAAAAGCTGGGATTTGTGTATGCACTAATGGGGAAGAGTTGAACCTGAGCCCCTGCCTAGACCTATCTGGCTTGCTAGCACGTAGATTAGCAAACGGATCCCTCTGCAGGATGCTGATTCCTCAGTGAGTGGCTGAGTGGGTGGTTATCTTCCCTCAGCCTGGTAGGCCATGGCATGCTTGATGTTGAAAGCTGGCTTTAATAAGGAAGTGCCCTCAGTAATTTAGGGGATTTAAATGTGGCTCTAGGATTGTGTACTGCACTTAACACTTGGACTGCTTGCCAGAAACAGCTGTGGACCATTTAGGAAAAAGCAACTGGCAGGGGCTAGGGTAAGTGTCATTAGTCCAACTGCAAGCAAGATCTGAAAGGCTTCTTGACTTTTTTTTTGTTGTTGTTGCTGTTTACTTGCTGATTGCATTAAATCCCTATAGTAGCTTTAGGCTTAGTCACTCAAGGGAAACAGTGATGCGAAGGCAGGCTCACAGCTGGGTTCACTGGTAGCCATGCTGTGAGTACCAAAATGGCCACGTTATCCAAAACTGAGTGCCGCTGGTACAGCACTGTTAGCTAGATGTGTATTTTGCTGTTATTGTGCAGAATGTAGTTTGAATTCTCTTTTACATTATTCCCTGTTTACTTGTATTTGTTTTATTTTTAGAAGGAAAATTACTGCAAAGAAAAACAGGCTTTGAAATGAAATTTTAATGAAATGAAAAAGTTAAAATTGTGATCAAGTTACGATTCTGAGAGCTACTGCAGTGATACCTCTGCCTTAGGTTTAGCTGCTGACGTTTTCCCTCAGGGAGGGAAGTTATGGTGTGCGTTGCAATTGCTAGCAGACTTTGGAGTTGTGTAGGCCAGATGTGGAGCTGTTGGAGTGGATCCAGAGGAGGGCCACCAAAATGATCAGAGGGCTGGAGCACCTCTCCTATGGGGAAAGGTTGAGGGGAGTTGGGACTGTTCAGCTTGGAAAAGACAAGGTTGGTTCCTGGGCAGTTTGATCTAGTGAGCTAGTGGTTGGCAACCCTGTCCACGGCAGGGGGTTGAAACTGGATGATCTTTGAGGTCCCTTCCAACCCAAGCCATTCTGTGATTAACAGGAGTTGATCTTTTTTCACATCTAGATGTATATTGCATTAGAAGATCATTTCCAGCAGTCACTCCCCTGTGACCAGGATGTGTGCTGAATGCCTGTATCTTCATTTGGGGTGCTTTTAGAGAAGAGAGGTCACAGCTGTGTGTTGTGCTGTTGGGCACCTGTCAGCTGTGAGGAAGGTTACCGTATTAGTGTGAACTAACTTTTTTACTAGGACTACCTCACTTCTGGAGAAAAGTACTTGAGCGAAGAGGCTCATCTTCATCAATGCCATGTGAGTTTTGTTAGGCTGAGCAGAGATACTAGATCCTGCTTAGGTGAAAGCACAATTTCTCTTGTCATTTTATACCTTCTTTAAGAGCCTTTGGGGACGTGACACAATGTTTTATAAATGTGAGCTTACTTTCACCTTTGTTTCCATGCTGACGCTTTAAAAAGTTTGCTCCCTTTGTCAGCGGTACACCTCTCTCAAAGCTGGATTAGTGAAGATACTGAATTTAATGCAGAATGAATATACCAAGCTTTATGGAGCACATCATGCCAGCATTCAGAGTAGGTGGTGGGTAGGGGCTGTTACACTTAGAAGTTTGAACATCTGGTCAAAGCCTGTACAAAAGCAGCCAGAACTCAACTGATCTGCTTTCCTTTTATCCCTTCTCATTATGACTAGCAGCTTTGGTTCTGCTAGCACCTTCTTCAATCCTGACATCTTGCTAGTCACATCACAGGCTGTTTCTTTCCATCTGTGAGGATTGCTCTAAGGGAGGTCTTTTTTGAGCTTTGATGTGATTACCCAGGTCCTTGTCGTCTACCAGCTGCATTATTATAAAATACCCAGGGTAGCCGCCAAAGAGCTTTTAAGAAACCTTGGAGACTGCAGCAGAAGTAACTGCTTTCCTTGTGGTATGTTCTGTGCAAGCTGAATAACTAGAGTTAATTCAAGGGTGTTAGAGAAAGCCATCTTAGGTGCTGGTGCCGGAACATGGAGCCACTGGCGGTAGTTAGCTCTAAGGAAAACATGCTGCCTTTAAGTGATGTTCAGGTAGATTGGTCAATGCAGCAGGATCCCAAGACTGGAAACTGATCACTCTTGAAGTTCTTACTCAGCTGCGTGCCTAAACCTCCGTAGCTTGCTGTCTCAAGCTGCCTGCTGAAAACAGGATTTGATCCACAAGAGCTTCAGGCTTCAACTGTGAATTTGTCTCAATTGCTTCTAAATGTCTGGCTGGAGTAGGCGCCTGGTGCAGGAGTGTAAGGTCTTTGAGGCTTATTTGAAAATACTAGCAGCTGAGATTCATCACTGTGGATCTTCATCCACTGGCTCACCAGTTTCTGGTGTTACTAGCCCAGTAGTCTCCGCGGTTCTTCATTAACTTGTGCTCACAAAGATTATGTCTTTCTATGGCAGTGAAGGCACTGTGTTGCCCTGTGCAGTAACTCTCAGACAGTGAGGTGTGTCCTGACTCTGGGTTTGCTGCTCTCCCTGACATGCAAAACCCATTAATTCTTTTTCAGGGTTAAGACTGGCAATTCTTCTGATAATGTTTTATAGATGCTAATAAATGTGCTGGTCTTAGGCAGAGCTCCTAATAGACAGCTCTCCTCTGCAGCAGTACAGACAGAAGAGCTCAGAGTAGAGGGGGAAATATTAGTTCTACGTGTAGAAATACGAAGAGGAAAAGCTTAGCCAATCAAGAGCCTTAGATCACACTTAATTCACCCCTTCTGTCCATTGCCATCTGGGTAAGGATGAGGTAGGGCAGGAGAGAAGATTGAAAAGGTTTGGGAAAGTTATAGGTTTCGATCTGTATAGGACTTGCTGATCAGAGTTGATGTGATGTGCAATGTTTTGATAGGCATGCAACCAAAGGCCACAAAAAGATGCTTGTGATCATACACCTGCTAAAAGTTCTGGAGGGAGTATCAGACGGGTGCAAGGCTCTTGGTTAAACTGGAAGCTGAGTGAATCTGTCCTCATCTGATCTGGGCTGGAAAGGTCTGTTTTCTGCTCAGGTTCTCAAGTATGTTTTTGATCTTAAGGAGTCTCAGAGCATCTTCAGATTGTGAGCCTCATCTGTCTTCTCTAAGGCAGTGGCCAGTGGACTGAGTCACCTGCTGGCTGTATGCACCAAATTTTGTCCTGTAACTGAGCAAAGCTGTGATCGCTTTCCTCCTTTCACGAGGAGATATCCCACCTTGACAGCATCTTGTCGTGTCAGGTAACAGCTCCATTGAATGCAGAACAGCCGGATGCGAGTCTTCAAGGTCTTCTGTACTCTCAGCAAATGGTCCCATCTGTCCAGTGTCACAGAGAAAAGTACATTGTTACTTCAGACAGACCTTTATTTGACAAATATGATACTATACCTTCTGGCAAAAGAGGGTTTCTAGTGTTTTCTGCAATGAATATTGATACTAACAGATGTTTATCTACAGGAGAATTGAAGAAGCATCTTTCTACAGGAAAAATATTTGCTTACATGCAAGACCAGCAAGTTCATTTGCCCTTGGAGACAAGTAAGGAACCAACCTCTTTGAAACAGAGCTATTTTTATCTTCGTCTGAACAGTGCTTATCATGCATTATGTGTGTTTTTAAAAACATGCTGTCAGCAGCCACAGCCAGCCATTAACGTTAAGTACTTCCTATTGAAAGATTGCACCTCTAGTCAGTTCATTCAGTGGTGTGGGACTTGGGTCGCATGCTGATGATGGCAGAGACGTGGTCTTGAAATGACGTGTCAGTGTTTGATGTCCTGCTCTGTTAGGGAAAGCATGGCCACGTACATCTGGAATCTCCTTTGTTCAGGGGAGAAAGACAACTGCTGGCACCGTCCTGGCTGAGTGCTTATAAAGAGATCAAATTCAGATCATATTTTAGAATCGTGCATACCCACCTCTAGACACGTCTCAGCTCAGTTGGTAAAAGGGGTCAGTGGTACAGCTGGGAGGGTGAGCAGTTACAACTCTATCTACGTAACCCTTGCCTGTGATGTGAAGGTGCTGGTAGTTCCAGATAGTCATCTATTTAATTTGTTCCCCAGCATTCTGTTTTACCTTGTGATAACTGCGCTCATGGTGTGGATGGACAAGACGTTTTACAGTCAGCCACCAATTCTGCCAGGACTGCTAAACATTTTCTGTTAGCATCTGTTGAGTAGCTTACATTTGTCCAAGTCAATCCATCCTGATCTTTTTTTGTCTGGACCGGTACCAGAGGGATGGTCTACTAGCAGGAATGAACAGCAGCCAGTTTGTGGAAACTTAGTTATTCACTGCTTCTCTTTATCGAAAGTATGCTCTGGTAAATTTTAGGGTGAGAGGGACTCTGTTATGATTTAGATGTGTTCAGTATATTTCTGGTATTTCAGATTTGTTTGATATCAATTCTGGCATATGAGCAGTATCTGTGGCTAACTTGTGTGGAGACACTTAACTTTTGCACCTGCTGGGAGGTTGACTCAATAATTAACAAACATCTCTTTGTACAGAAATACTTTTCTCTAAACTGCTTATGTAAAAAAATTCAAAAAGAGATGAAAGTTTTGTGCTTGCAGATACTGTACCAATGCTTGTAAAATGAGCAGGCCTTTAATGTGCTGGGAATAGGCATTTTGGTAAATTCATCGCACTAGGTTTTTAGCCAGTATAACCCAAAAGTCCCATCGGCTGGGATCAGAGCTCATCTTTGCTTGATCTGCTTAAATCTGTCTAGATCTCATTTTCAGGGAAACCTCATTCTGAAGCTTCAGAAGTGCTGATGGCTCATTTCCAAGACTTTGAGTCTTTGCTCTATGAAGTGGGTGTTATTTTATTTCCATTCAGCAGTTGCCTTCACTTCTAGGATTAACTTGAAATCCATGCTTGCATGTTGTGAGTTATCAAACGCTGGGCATCCACAGTGTAGTAACAGCTGGTAGTCCTGCGGCCCTCTGCCTTGTCTGTGTAGGAATTTCTTGCATCTTCCTGAAGCCCTTGCTGATAGACAGGGTGCAGCCAGACTGTGCTCTGACAAAAGATAAGCAGAATGAATGTAATCTCAAAACAAATTCTATCAATTTCTTGCTTGTTGTATTGCTATTGTTAGGCAAGTAGACATACACTGGAGATGGGGTCCTTTAGCAACTGCTCCATTTTTAAAGCCTGACAGAATATGGTAGTATTGCTTATGAGTCATCAGCACTGGATTGATTCTTTGAGAAACTGTGTTCCAAACGTTAATGCTCTGCTTTGTGTTCTGCCTTTTCTATTTACTCAAATCTTCACTGGAAGATCTGAAAAGCACCTTCCCTTGCAGTAGAAGTTGATCTTCCTCAACTGATAGTGATGTAGCTAGCTTTTACAGACATGCTATCACCTGGCTTCAGCATCTCTAATTCATCTTGTGATTTGTAGAAACATGGGACTCAAGTGTGCATACATTAATCCATCCTAGGTGAAGTAAATAAGTATTTCCCCTGTTGCTGGGAAGCAATAGAAACTATTTTCAGGACAGGAGAACTTTGCCATGCGTAGAGATTAGCCCACTGTCATCTCTATCTAGAATAATTATCTGGTACTGCCTGCTGAGAAGAGATTTCAAGGAGAAATCTAGATGGTTAACTTAGGTTGGCCAGATAGCACATCTGAAAGCAGCCCCTGTTCCTGGCATACCTGCACGATCTGTCGAGGACCTGCGCATTTTGTGCAGCGTTGCACAGCTCTGAAGTGACTGAGCTGTTGTGAGTTTGCTGTTACTAGATGGGAAGATGGGCATGTTGATTAGGTGGTGTATGAACTGCAGCAACAGATAATTGGGGAATAATGGATTGCACGCTAAATGGATGGAAAACTCTTTGAATCAGGTTTTAATCCTGATTATGTATTAGTACCAAACTTTTTTATGGCCTGGGTCACTTCTGTGCTTCATCTTGGGAAAGGTGAGTCTGAATATGTGTGCATCATGCTCTTACCACTTTGCACACAGGTTATGTAAAAACCTATGTAAAAATGGAACACTTAAATCCTGTAATTCAGAAGTTAAATGTTCTGTTGCCTTATTGTCCTAGTTCGTTCCTAGACTTGCAAATGAAATTATCACCGGGTATCCGAGGAGTGTTCTTTACAACAATCTGAGTTAGCAAAACTTGTTAGTTCCTTCTATACTGCTCCTAACATGAACTGGATTAGCGTATGCTAAATTTATTTTCAACTCTGCTTTTGGCAGCAGTTCTAGCAAATCTCAAATTGTGTTCATGTGTGTGCATGATCTCTTCTCACAGATTGCCTCTCTGGGGACAGCAACAGGACCCGAGGGAATGCCATGGAGCTGCAGCAGGGGAGGGTCTGGGGGTGTTAGGAAAAGGCTCTGCCCCAGGGGGTGGTGGGCATGGAGCAGGCTCCCCAGGGCAGTGGGCATGGCCCGGAGTTGCTGGAGCTCAAGGAGCATTTGGGCACCGCTCTCAGACACAGGGTTTGGGTTTGGGTGGTGCTGTGTGGGGCCAGGGGTTGGAGTCGGTGGTCCTTGTGGGTCCCTTCCAACTTGTGATATCCTGTGATTCCTGAAACACTGTGGCAAATGATAGGGCAGATTTTCAGTGCTGCTTGTTCTGTGTCACTGGGGACTTACTCTATTGTGCTGCTGCCTGATTTAGAAAAGAACAGTCGTGCACTGGTGGAGACAGGCATGGAAACTCCTCATTGTTCCTCTTACTCAACAAGGAAGGAAGGAAGAGCAGCAGCAGGGCAAATGGTCAGCATCTCCACTGCTTCCTGTAATATTGAGGGGAGAGGAGATGAGTGGCATCTGACATTTCTCTCACTTGTATGGCTGCAGGTAATGCTTTGGCCTGTGTGCTATTGAATGGTAGAGTGACGTGCTGGTAGACAAATCACTTGACTGTTTATGTCAGTTTTCTGCTGTTCTTATTTTGTTTTTATTCGCTACCATCTTGCCCCTTTTCCTTTCACAGAATGAGTGCAAATTGGACTTAATGCTTGAATCAGCTTTATTTGAATCAGCGCTGATTTCTGTCAGCTAAGCAAAATGAATTTGAATGTTCCTGGCACTGAAAGTGATGGACCAATTATGCTGCTTGTTCGAACTGTATTTGCTGCAGACTCCAGCATGCTTTCTCTCTGCAGTCATTTTCTCAGTTGCATGGAGGGGACGGCTGGAAGAGGATCGTAGTCTGCTGCCTGTATGTGTGAGGTTCTCCCAGGGAGTAGTTCTGAATACCCAGTTCTCACAGTAGCCTTTTCCTGCTGACTGTGCATGAAGCTCAGCATCCTGGGTTATGGTGTGAAGGCACCTTGCCTTGGTGTTTCTGGAATATTTCAAGGATTTAAGAAGCTTTACAAACAATAAGCAGTCCCTGCAGGTCAAGCTTTCTTATGATGGAGACCTGTGATCTGGATGCAGATCCAGACTGCAGGTTGTATAAATGGTTTTGTCTTTGCTCCTCAGTCTGAGTCCATGCAGAGGAAGGAACAGGTGTCACAGGAAACCTAACAGCAGATGTTACTCCTGTTGAGCCATCACTTATGAGTTGTGTACGTGGTTTTCATGATGGGAAGCTGCTGTCTGGAAGGGGCTGCTGGTATGGCACCATTGATCTGTACTTTCAGAGGAGCTGGAGGCATGGTTCTAACTTTAAAGTCAAAAGCACAGCTGATTTGAAAAAGCATATTCTACCTGAGTTCAATCTGACAAGGAGATTCCATAGCAGTGAAAAAAAAAAAAAGAGATTGTTTACCTATAGTCTACTTAAAAAACAAAATTGTAACACCTGAAATACAGGCCTTCAGTCCAGGTCATGTGGATTGAGAGAAGAACTTCTTATTAGTCTCTGCTGCCATTTCTTTGAGAAAACAGGAAACTATTCTTAGGAAGTATCTGAGAGCAAGGTGTGAGTCTAGAGATATTAAGGGTGTGCAGAAGACAAACCTGAAACTCTAGATAGACTAAAATAACTGTACTTTTAAATACTGTCTTTTTGGAGGCTTGCTTTGGAATGAAATGTCAGGCTTTTCCCAGGCAAGCAGAGATCCTGCCAGGTTGCAAAAGCTTCACCACTTTCCTTTTCCTAACTCATCTGCTGCCATTCTAGTTAAAATTTTGCGTTGTGGTGGTATTAGTTTTGCTGGACTGGGTGCAGACTTGCTGGTCACAGGTGATGCAACCATGCCTGGTGGGAACCTTTTGTTTGGGGAATGACTCTCTGTGGTTCCTGAAATATTTATGATGGATGCAGGTTGAATTTTGTTCATTACGTAGGTTTATATGTAACGTGGCATAGTAGTGTTAGGTTGACGGTTGGACTAGATGACCTCAGAGGTCTTTAGAATGGTTTGGGTTGGAAGGGACCTTAAAGACCATCTAGTTCCAACCCCCCTGCCATGGGCAGGGACAATTTCCCCTAGACCAGGTTGCTCAGAGCCCCATCCAGCCTGGATGGATTCTATGAACATTGTCCTTGTTGATCAGCACAGTCTCTCAGCTTTCCCTGAAGCTGGAAATTTCACACTTTCAGAGTTGTTGTCAGCTGAATGACTTACCACTCTTTTCTAACTCTTCCATGCAACAATTTGAGGACCTGGCTCATACCTTCCTCCACAGTAAGAAATACATAGTTTATATCGATTGTTTTTTTTAAATAGCGCGAAGCTGACAAACTTGCTGAGTGATAAAGATGTGAGATGAAAAGAGTCAAATAAAGCAACTGTACAATTAGAAATGAATCTGTTACTGTCACCAGTAATTGTGTCCCTGGGTTCAACAGCATGTATAGAATAAAAAGGATGCGTATTGCTTATTTTCAGGTAGAACATTATTGCATTTTTCAAAGCCCTGACATCTGCACATCAAAACACTTAAAATGGATATTAGTAAGAATTTACCTGCTGACTTCCAGTTTTGTGTTGATATCCATTGTGTAAAGGCAGAAGAGTAACTAAATGCAATCTCTCTTGGTCTCTGGAGAGATCTGAAATGTGCATCTGAATGAACATAGGAATGAAAAGATGCAACTGAAAGAGATAACTCTGTTTTGCAGGCACTCATTTCGAGTTCATGCAATTCGTTTTTGAATGGATTTGCCCTTTCTCCTGTGCACAAATGGCTTCCACTTACTGTAACTGCATGCATCCTTTTCCTTAGTTCCAACATGGCAGGAGCTGAAAACAGCAACTGTGAGGAAACACTGCTCAGCCCTAGACTGGAGAATGGTAAGGGCAGGTGGTACCGCCAGGAAATCAAGCTGCCAGATTCTAACCTGTCAGTTTAGAGCACGGGAAAGCTGCAACTTTATGGAGGCTTAGCACAGCTAAACTTAAAAGATTTTTTACAGGGCTGAAGAAGAAACATTCCTGACAGTTTGGTAATTTCCAGTCTCTGCAAAAAAGCAGATGGGTATAAAAGCTTTTTGACTGAACAGTTGTTTAAACAGTTGTTTAAAAATGTTGACAAAACAGTATTTTTTCATTGAGCA
Source organism: Alectura lathami (assembly GCA_013399715.1). NCBI lineage: Eukaryota > Metazoa > Chordata > Aves > Galliformes > Megapodiidae > Alectura > Alectura lathami. The sequence continues at coordinate 16,921 of VXAV01004455.1, forward strand.
TAAATGAAGCATGGCTTGAAGAAAAACCTAAAGCCTAATACAGTCTTCTGAGAAATGTCATCCAAAATTCCTCTGGAAAGGGAGAAAGCAATGGAATAAATAGGGTCTTAAGTATGGAAAATGTGGAGCTTTGCCTATTTGAGCTGACAGCTTTGGCTACGTGGTAGTCAATACTGCACAGGGAGCCTCATGTGGCAATTTTGGATGTCCATCTCTTGCTGGCTGTCAAATGCGATTTGCAAGTCAGCAGGCATTGAGTGTGACTTGGATACTGCTGTCATCTGCCTCGACAAGATTCTTCGATTGTGTGCATTGCATCTGCTGAGTGCCAAAGGGAGTTTCTGAAAGACTAAGAAGGAAGTGAGACTCCAGTATGGAATTTTCTACTCAGATGGTCTGTAAGAGGTTCCTGCAACAGCAGAGCTTCATGTAGGTGAGATCACTAACCCATTTGTAGCTGCGGCTTGTAAAAGCACAGTCATTGTACAGCTGTGTATGTAACATGCTGGCTGCACAAATACAGCAGGAGGCTTGGCTCTGGTTCAATGCCTGTGAAGACAGATGAAGGTTAAGGGTGAAGAAGCTGCCTGCTGAGCAAGAGCTTGGGCAGTATTCGTGGCGATTGTTTTGGAAATGGACTTTAAAGAATGTGGGAGAAGAAATGTCTGCTGTTTGGGTGGGAGAGGGAGTGTGGGGGAGTGGTGACCTAGGACTGCTAAGTGTGTAAGGTAGCAGAGGGACACCAGGACTGGAGCTGAAGCCTGTTTGCTCATGGTGACGTTTGTTACTGCTTTTTCCCCTGGACCAGAAGGGGTGCAGCAATGTTCCAAACCGATGCAGGTATGAGGATTGAGGTGGAAGATGCAGGTCTGAGCTTTGTTTTTGCAGTGCTGGGACTAGTCTGTACATCTTTTTTTTTTTTTTTCCCCATGCAGATCAGAAGTTTCCTAGTTGTTCATTTATACCAGCCGTTACAGAATGACCTGTAGGTACCAGGGCTAGCTCTTGTCTTGGATTCACCTTTGTGAAGGAGTGGGTTAGTGCTCTTGCCTTGATGTTTTGGGAATGGCAAAACCAGGTTGAAGCCAAGGTTTGATTCATGTGCATTCATATAGGTAAACATCCAGCTAATCAGCCTCTTAGAGCTCAGCCTTTGAGCTGTAATTTCAAATCCTAGTGTTTTTTTTTTTTTTTTTTT